>JAUZSU010120548.1:0-18394 GCA_034780255.1 Parotocinclus maculicauda
GTAAATCTTGATTTTAACAGGCAAGGTCATTGTACATGTTGTATGGGCATTGTTGATTGGTTTCAGTGCAAAGTTTTTAAATTCTAGCATATAGAGTACAATTTAATTGCAGGTTAAATAAATTTTATTTTTAAATATAAATGTATTTTGATTTCTTCCTCGTTTCTTGTATTGATTCCACATAGTCCTCGAGAAATTGAAAAGTGCTTAAAAATAAAGATTTATTTTTATTTATATTTTTCCTCTCTCCTCAGTTAATTCTTAAATAAGGACATCCCATTTTCAATATGCATTTGATTACAACAGGTTGAACAGTTTTTGGAACTTTTTAGAATGTGTTCTGTGGGTCTTGTATATCTATGTGAAATTTTTAGCAATTATTGCATATGTTGATTTGTAGTGTTTATTAGAGATGTTTGTCCTATTCCTGCCTGAGTATGCTTTACAAAGTAAAAAAGAAACACAAGTGCACATTGACTAGTAATGAAAATGGTCCCTGATATACAAGGGCCATGATGCTGACTTGCCTTAAAGTATAGATGCAAATGTTGCCGTTTATCCAATAACAACATATGTAGCGATTATTTTATTTTTTTAGTAACTGACAGCTTATATCAACATATCAAACAAATTACATTATACCCTCACTTGTCTTTTTTTCGGTGAACCTGTTCAACTAGCATTTATATCTCATCAGCCAGTTACATGATAGCAATCCAGTGCATTTAGGAATGCAGACATAGTCCAGACGACCTTCTGATGTTCAAACTAAGCATCAGAATGGAGAAAAAGGGTGATTAAGGGAAAAATCCCCTAATTTTTTGAGCAGTGTAGAAAACCATGCAATGTGACTTTGAATGTTGCATGGTTGTTGGTGCTAGACGGCTGGTCTGAGTGATGCAGAAACTGCTGATCTACTTTGATTTTCACTACAGCCATCTATTGGGTTAACAGAGAAAATATTTAAGGAGTAGCAGTTCTCTGGGCACAAAAATGCCTGGTTCGAGGAGACTGGCCAGAGTGGTTTGAGCTAATAGAAAGGCAACAGTAACTCAAATAACCACTCATTACAACCAAGGCACGTAGAGGAGCATTTCTGAATGGTTGAGGCTGCTGGTGGTTCTACTGACTATCCAGTTACGTATAGTTGGAATACCTCTATTGAATATCTATTGTAGTTATGTATTAGACACGCTTGATCAATAAAATTTTCATATTTATCACATTGCTACCAGTACTGCTGTGTAGAAGATGGATATAGGGTGATGTGAAATTCCCCTTCCAAGACCACGTCTGTTATGAGAAAAGAGGATCTGGCAACATCTCTTTGGTTACAGACTAGAATTCACAAACCTGTCAACAGGCCTTTCACATGCTGGTGAAATTCTCTCACTCAGTTTTTCTCTCACATTTTTTTCATTCTTTCACTCCATCTCTTCTCCTCTGTATCATCTGGACTACTCTAACTCCCAGTGCAGCACAGAGAAACAAACAACCAATGTGTCATTTTGGGCTGGTAAAGGATAAGGTACTATACAGTATGAATGAACAATGAAGCCCTATATAGCAGTGCTATAAACAGTCTGTTATATGTGCCTCTCAGCAGTACAGTGTTACTCTTATTTTGGCATGGGCTTACTGAATAGCATGTACTGATGAGCAGTTGGAGTGCAGTGAGAGAACAGTTTGTTTTAATTCACACTTAACAATCAGAGCTCTTGTGGCTTTCCTTCATACCCTTTTCAGACTTTTGTTAAGAATAGACTTTATGTTGCATTTACAGCGTTTAGCAGAAGACCTTGTTTAGAGTCATCCTCATCTTACGGTTGATCTGAGCAGTTAAGTTTCAAGAAACTTGCTCAACTGGCAGTTTTGGCAGTTTGCTGGAGCTGGTATTTGAACTCACCATGCTCTAATGAGTGATAAAGAGCCTTAACCACTTGTTATAATGTACCATAATGTTGTACAAGGTGTCTATAAAGTAAATTCCACTTTAACAGTGTTAATATGTGCTTTAATGTTTGTCACGTCAAGCCTCTCTTGTATGTTTTTTGGTGAGCAAAACCTGTGTTAAATTGAGGCTTATTTTATAGACACCCTGTATGTTTATTAATTTTTTTTGCAATGATTATATGGTATTTTCACACCCCCATTTTTTTATGTTTGCCGGAAGCTGACTTAGGAACAGGAATAAAGCTGTTGGAAACAAGTCACTGTATCCATTTTAGTTTTTAACACATTCCCTATGTAACCTTACAGCGTTTTCATTACGTTTACATGTAATTATGTACTTCACTAAACATTAATGTTAAATCAATCAATTTCTTTATTTTCTTGAGTATATACACTGCATTTCGCTGCCTTTAATTGAATGACCTCTCAATTTCCGTGAGAAATAAATGCCACAGTCAATGGAAAAAAGCCCAACTAATACAGTGTGAGCCAAAAATCACAGGACACAGTGGATTAAGGATCCTGGCAGCTGTGCTGTTTTGGCTCGTGTGCTTGCGCGAACTGAGAGAACTGTTTTAAATCAGGTTGAAATCTAGCTATTGTTATGTTAATGCCTATTATATATAGTCTCTCTATGTAGGTTTTAGTTGTGGATGATTTAATGAAGCCATGAAAATTAAATCTTAAATGAACCATTAAGCAAATTGGTAAAGCCTTTGGAGAAAATTGGTAGAAATAAATTAAGTAAGTAAGTAAGTGTTACATTGTACAAGTCTCCAGATCAAGTCATGTATTTGTGTTATTTGTTACTGTCATGTTAATGATTTTTACCTATTTATCTTTTTTGAATTATTTACTGATTTCACTTGTTTGTACTGGTACCCTTGAATTTAGACATATAGAAAATAGTAGAAAATATCTTATAATGGCTCTTTTTAATTCTGTCTATTCTGGCAGGTCTACCACTTTTCTCCAGCCATCCAGAAAGTATCTCTGTTCACCCTGGTGGTAATGAAGTACTGATTTGTGAGGTGAGTTCAGATCTTGCTCCATTCACCCACTGGGAGAGGAACAGCCGGACAGTGGAAACAGACTCTCGGCTTCTGCAGCTGCCCAGCGGAGCGCTGGTGATTAGCAACGCCTCACAGGCTGATGCTGGCCTATATCGGTGTGTCATAGAGGGACTGGGGCCTGCCAAAGTCAGTCAAGATGCCCAAGTAGAGGTTTTACCAGGTAATGATGTGTATACACTTTTGTGTCTGTCACTCTCCAGACCATTGGCCAGCCACAGCTTAGTATAAAACTTTTATAGCATAGAAGCATAAAAATTTTATAACTTTTTCTGCCATATAATATCAGTACTGTTCTATATTTGTGTCATATTTAAGTTACGTTACACACCATGTTTTACATTTCTAAGACTGGGGTTTGTTTATTTACCTGTATTTTCTCACTACTTGTATGCTTCAGGTTTGTTGGTCAACCTTTTCATTTAATACTATCTGCCTATTTTCTGTTCAAATGCTCAAATTTTGCAAACTCCAAATGATTACATTTGGCATTCCATATCCCTGGGCATTGGTACCAGGACCCCCGTGGATAAAACAAATTGTGGTTGCTTAATTACGTTACATAGCATTTGCATATAACCTACACAAAACGTGTATACTTTAAGAGATCTCTAATTACTTGTTACGTACCTTTTAAAATAAAAGTACGAAAAAAAAGAACGAGGTGCTAACCAAACAATTCTCAGACGGCATGTACTGGACAGAGAGCACAACGCATTTTCTTTTTGTATATTTTTCACAGTTGATGAATCTACAGATACAGGACCCACAGATACGAAAGGCCAATCATCTTAGTTGTATTTTCTATGCTAATGTTTTAGAGCAGCTACCGCAAAACATTTTGTTTATTGAATTTTGTTCTCACAGAAGGCCTTAAGATTTTCAAATTTCCAAAATGGTACTTGTTCTCGTTCTTAATTGCCACGTCGATCTTCATGGTATAGTCACTCCTCCTGTTTAATGTTGAGTCTAAAGTGCGTTTTTATCCTGTAGACCTCTTTTAAGCATTTAACACATCTCATGATGACAGAGGTGTAATTCAGTGACAGTCGTAAAATACAAGGTCATTTACCAACCACTCAGTTGAACTGATGCACCCAGATGAGGTTTAAGCTAAACTGCTTTTTAGTATTTTTTTACAAAAAAAATAGTTTTGTTCCCTTTTGTCATGTTAACTGATGACAAACTTTCTTAATTCAATATATAACAATTATCAGCAAGACTTCAGACTGGTTACAAGAAACAAACAGTTTTATATAGTTAAGAGAAAAAGTAAGTAAGTAAAAGTCAAAATACTTATTGCTTTACTACAAAAAACCCTTTAATGCTTAAAGAGTTTAATGCATAATCTAGTAGACCAAACTTAATTATGTCTTGACAAGACAGATTAGCTGTTTTTGTGGTGGCCATGTGTAATATCTAGACTGACCAGGGACAAGTATGGTCTCAATTAAAAAATTGATAGACTAACCAGGGTCAAGTATGGTCTCAATTAAAAAATTAAGCTGTTGACAGTTGTTACAAGATAGTAATGATCAGTGATAACTGCATTGATCAAGTAATTAAGTAATGTACAAAGGTAGCATTCGCTTCTAAAATAATAATACGATCTTGATATACTGCTTATTTCAGAGTTTAGCTTTTTTCTAACTTGTGCATAGTTGAGACTTGTTTTTTTCCCACTTGTATCACAGACACTGCTGTTGATGAGAGGATGGAAATCCTAATGGGCCCATCTGCTGTGTCCAAGCCAGTGGGAGACACTGTGGTACTGCCATGTGTGGTGAAGGGCTTTCCGTTCCCTGTCATTCGCTGGATACGGAACAGCAAGATCATTGATGAGAGGTGAGTGTACTCCATCTTTCTCTTTTGCTATTGCTTGCTGCCTTCATAAAGAGCTCAGCTAAAGCATTGAGACTCAGTTAAAAATTCTAGATTGATGTGAAAGCACTTTTTTTCTGCGACAACCAGATACATGTCCGGTAGGATTTGCTGAGTATGAATTCTTGCAAGCTTGACATGGGAATGCCTCTTCAGTCTCCAGTCTACACACACACACACACTGCTTTAAATGTTTGATTTTCCAGTTCTAACACACATTTATGACTAATGAATGCACTTAACTGCTGAATTGAATTGAATTGATAGAGTAAGCACAAAGAGAATTTATCCATTAACACATTTTCCTGAACATTTTCTACTTTTATTTCTGTCCGCCTACATCCCATCCCATCCAATTAGTAGGCGAGTTAAAGCACACATTCCCCAAATGGGGATCATGGTTTTTAATGGGTTAAACATCTAAAGAAATTAAAAGTAGTGGTTTACACCTAAAATGGTGACACGGACACCTAACACATCAACCTGCCTACTGTATATGTTTTAATATGCCAAATGCATATTCTTGCACAGTCTGTAAAAGATAAATAAATAAAACATAGTGTCAACCAGTCAGCACTGAACAGAGCTATTTAGTACTATTTAGTCCTGTTGGTACTTACTCAGTAGCCACAGTTGAGGTAACGTTTCTGTGATGTTGCTAAATGTTAATGTGCTTTTTGCTGTGACAAAGAGTCCAATACTGTGCTGTTTGCATTTAAACTATAATAAAGTCGTTAGACTTATGCTCACTTTCACTGCCCTCCTATAATCTCACACTGCTGCCATTCGTGCTGCCTCAACTCCTAACTAAACTTTGAACAAATGAATAATATGGTCATGTAATGACTGTGTTAAAGCGAGTACATTCACACTCGCTTAAACACGGCATGCTCTTTTTCCGTTCTCTGAATTTAAAGGGGCCATTAGCTTGCCGTACTAGTTGCTCTTAATGGTCTTAACATAATGGGAGGCCTAAAATTGAACTTGCATGCCCTTATTTTCAAAGGATCTCATCTGGAAAAGGGCGAATTTTAGATCACATTGGCTAGAGTTGCCTCCATTAGCAACCCTCTTTAAAGCTTGTGCTGACTTAGAACATCGGCATCAAAGAGGTGTTAATGGTTGTATGTTGTGCACATTTAACTTGCAAATAACTTTTGTAAATGGGTAGGGACCTTGGGATCTTAGAAATAGAAATTTCACCATATGGAAAATAGAAAATTTACCGTAATACAACTGTTTTGGATTATTTCCTCGTAATGAATCACTTGCTTTATTTCCTCGTACAGAACCGCTTGCTCTTAGGACATAATTCATTATGAGATATTTAATTTGCTAAGTTTTTGTGAGCAGTATATCATGATCAATGCGTGGCATGCGTGAAAGACTGACCCATAATGTAAATACGTCTTTATACTCGCCTGTGTCACCAAGCTTTTATCATGCACATTGATGTCATTACTTAATCTTGCAAAATGTACTTGGTGCTTGCATTTACAATATAAAATGGTTCTTGGCTTCCGATTATCAGGGAACCACCTTAGTACAGCCTTAGCAGGCTGAAAGTCTTGCTCGGTGTCTTGCCAGTGTCGGTACATTTAGGCCATGTGGAGGGTTAAAAGGTATATCCATTCAAGGGTGGGTCAGGAACATCCCAAACAAATGGAGCAGCATACTAAATTGCAGAGCATCAGTCATATGTGCTTGTTGGACTAATTCCAAAACAGTATATAGTAGTTTCTGTAACAGCCTTTTTTTCCAGCTATTTTTGTAAAATTGCATTGGAGATGCAGTGCACCTCTCTTAGTATTAGTGGAAGATGGACCAGGGGAAGCTCTCAAAAGTGTAATTCCATTTTGTAATTCCAAGAAAATAGAAAAGGCAATGTTATTGGAAGGTTGATCTCTTGTAATGGAGGTTTCATCTAAGGCACTAGAATTGACCTGTACATTGAGCAAAAACAACCCAAAAAGAAAGGGGAAAAAATCATTAATTTTAACATCTATCCATTTCAGCTTCCATTTACTGTAACATTATAAGAATGGAAATATTCCTTGTCCACTAACATTGATTTAATCTTAGATTACATTACTCAATGTGTCAAACTCCTCTGTACTGCTTATTCTTCTTCTGCAAAGAAAATCGGGTTGAGATCTCCTTGATTACAATTGGACTTTTGGAGTCGTAGATTAGTGTTCGAGCTTTGAGGAACTCTACTAGATTCCTTATCAGTGTTATCCTGTGGCCTTCCCATAAGTCCAAGCATACTAGGATTAATGATGGTTCTCATTCCCTGCCTTTCCAATGAAAAATATATGCTGTTTTACCAAGAGATTGGGCTGCAGGTGGACAGCAAGAAAGAAATTGGAAGGGATGAGCTGATCTTGTAGTGGTAAGCATTCAGAAAGAATGGTTCTTTGAATGGTTTGAGTGGTTCACTTTGAATTTCATTGCAGTTATTGAGTGTTCCTTTAGTGTAGGATGTCCAGCTCACTAGATGTTGACAGATTAAAGATTATACAAATGAATGTGTTTTTGTATGTGCCTAAGGACAAAATCTGCATTTCCTTCATGTCTGAGGTTATTATTGATACCTCACATGACAGTGATCTCAGATCTCTAATGTATTTGGGGATATTGACTTGAACCCACACAGCCTATATTTTCGCCATCAGTGTGCTACTTCCCAAAATCAATGCATCAGTGCTGCCTGGCACAGGTTAATGAAGGAAACAAATGGTAACAGTATGTGCCTGATGGTGCACATCTTCACAGTGCACATCCCATTCTGTCACTGTACGTTTTAATGCATTATTACAGCTCATGTCTCATGTAATTAATAACATTGTTTTCCGGTGTTTTATCCATGTATCCCTTCTGTGACTGTAATGAATAATTATTCAATTCGACACACCAAGGTGGTGTGGTGTTGCAAATGTTTAAAAGCTAAACGTGAGACGTCCCTTTGAAGTGTTGGTGGCCTCCTGTTATTTGCTTTCACTGTATGTGCAGCTTAGCTCTCTTCAGAGAGCTTGCAGAGGCTAAATGTCTAATTGTGGGTCTTTGCTGATTTGCTGTGCTGAAAATGGAGAATTCTGACCGATTCCATTTGCATGGTAATTGCTTCTCTAATGGCCTTCAGACAGCGTAATGCATTCTTGATGGCTCCCCACTCTAAGCCCTACCCGTTTCTCAGACATTCTAACATTGTTGCATTACCCTCAGTGATCTGACCCTCAGAACCCTGCTAGCGAACTTGGTTGTGCATTTGACCCTTGTGAAGCACACAATTGACTCTGGGCTTAAGAAGAGGTAAGAAATGAAGTGTTTCAGTAGCATTAACCTTTCTTATTGCTCAGCATCCTGTCTTTGGAGCAATAATTAAGAGCAGACTATAACTTTAGCTTCAGATTGTGTAGCGTTATGTAGCTATAGCTCTAGAGTTTACTGTGATCATTTAGAAAGTACAGCATCCTAGCTAGTGTGCAAAAAGAAAAAGGTCTACCTTTAGTCTGTATCGATTTAAGACAAGTTACCTCAACCCAGTAGTTTTGTCTGGTTCTGGAAACTGGTCACTGATCAGAAGTAAGGGGACGCCTCAAGCAATTCACAGTTGTGTTCACAACTCCCTGACTGTCTGTCAAGTATGTTTCCCTTGAGAAGCTGCGTGTCTGGCAAACACAGTATCTGAAGAAGGCGAGAGGAGAATGGGATTTATTCAAACTTTCAAAAGTGAAGAGCTGCATGCCATGGTTAAAAATAGTATAATGTGTGTTATATTTCTATGCGTTTCCATCTCTGATGTAATACACTTGAGGGTTGTAGTTTGAAGTTGCACATTGGTTTTCAGTATATAGTACTGTGCAAAAGTATTGGGGCACCATTATATTATCAATGGTATAATAACAAATCTAATTATTTCTTGGTCTTTTTTTTAGAATACATCCACAAAATACAGGATATTTGTGTGAGATATTAAATGACAGTTTCTATAGTACTATGGAATGACCCAGCAAATTTTGTAATATCTGGGTCCTTTCGTCAACCATATGTTCTACCTGTTATAGATGGTATACACCACTGCTAAAACAACACATTTAATGGTGACTTAAGACTTTTGCACAGTACTGCATACAACTATGTAAAAGTCATAGACACACAAAGACCTAGCAAAGTAATAAACATTGTATTTCAATGCTAAATATGATTTTAAGAGCAGCATGAAGAAATAAATAGTTTATTTGTTTATGACTGTCCTTCATCTTTAAAGCTGCATTGGTTCTCTTATATATACTGTAGTTCAGGGTTATAACGCAGCTGGGTCATACATGCAAAAGCTTGCCACAGTTCTGTGTAATCAGTATCGTTTTTAATCGTTAACTGCTATAATGAGTTCTCATCTGTAACTTATAGATTATATATGTGGTTTATAAAAAGCTACAAGCACCATGGAACCTAAAATGCCTATCCTCTTTGCGCTACATTTAGATCATTTGTCTTTTTTGCAGCATCTGGCCTGTAACATGAGGCATTGGTGTTCTAATGACCGTCTCAGTATTTTCTTGCAGTCCACAAACTTTAAATAAACACACTCAGTGACAGATATGTAAAGTGCATTCCTGACAAGTCAAGTGTTTAGCCTGTGAGAGCTTATATCCTTTTGTGTCCAAATCCAAGTGAATCAGTAGTGTCATTGGAATGTGGCCTTAAAATCCGAACCTGAGATTGTGTAGACTGCACTTCCAACTGGTTTTGTATCCTAGATTAGTGTCAAATGGATCCGGTTATAATTCCTACAATCTCTTGCAACACTGAAAGTGTATGGGAAATTATTACAAATAAAGAAACTTTCTAAATGATATAACAGCTTTCCAAATGATCTATTCTGGCTTTGCTTACAGTAACACAGTTTGCACAATTTATTTCATACCATGTTTATCCCTTTTATGCAGACATTTACATCATTTCCACTTGAAGCCAGACCAGAACACAAGCATCACTACTAGCAGGCTTCCATGCTTACATTGGCATGTCGTTTTGTCTTTCTTTTTCCAATTGCACACTTTGACCTTATACTTAGTATAAGTAGCAATCACTATATACAAATCTAGGTGCTGTAAAATATTAACATTAATTGTTTGATTTTCCTAAATTTAATGTTTGATAATCTAACAAACCTATATTGGGAATAAGATGGACTCTTTCTCTGACAAGTCCTGCAGCAAATTTAGAGGTCATAAAAAAATCTGTGAAACACTGAAAGGCTGTCAGCGAGAAGGGAGGAACCAATGAGGCTGAGTCTATTTCAAGGAGCTGGGCAGTAGTGTGTGAATAAAGGGAAGACACTGTGACAAGAGTGAGACACACTTGAGTGTTTCTTGCCAGTATTGGTGTCCAGGAGGAGCGGCGTTTCATGATCCCAGTAGAATTGATTTGGAGTTTTCAGAAATAACTTCTAGTAACAGTTGTTTTTAGTGGTCTGTCTGGCCCTTGTGATTTTGTAGCATGATGGTTTCTGGTTTTATTGAGAGAAAGTTTCTTTGCCTGTTTTATTACTTCTTGATTGGGGCTTAATAACTTTTTGCTGCCAGGCAAGTTCATGGCTGCAAGATAACCTCTCCATAAACCAAACCTTATTTTATTACCCTGTGTTTTACTACTCTCATGTGTTCGAACCCCTTTGATCACTAGTGAATAGCACCGCCGCCTCGCAGCAAAAAGTTGTGGGTTCTGTCCCAGGTTAGAGCCACCGGAGTCCTTTCCTTTCTGTGTGGAGTCTGCATGTCCTCCCCGTGACTGTCTGAGTTTACCTCGGGTACTCTGGTTTCTTCCCACAGTCCAAAGATGTGCATGTTAGTTAATTGATTTCTCTGAATCACTTGAGTGAGCCTCTGATCAGTTTGAATCTCTTTTCTGGTAAGCCTTGTGAATCAAGTGACTGTGGACTCAAACGTAACTTTAGAGCAGCATGTTCTTTGTATGGTGATGACTGTTTAATGTTTAGAAGTGTTTTTGCTAAATTATTGATAGTCCCTATAAATCAAAATTTTTCTGGTAGTAATGCGCGCTCAGGTAGCTTTATACCTCCCGTACATACTTTTGGGTTTTCCAAGCTCCATTTGTTTGCTCTGTGTTCGTTGTCACTTTCTGACCTAGCCTGACCTTAACCTTTTTATAATCAGAGCTTTTTTCGCCCTCTTTCAGCCAAAAACCTAAAGTGCATCTTAACCATAAATATAATGGAGACAAAAGTGAGACCACTAGCAAAAGAGCTTCATCTGCTTTTGTTAAAAATCATATAATTAGCACAACGTTTTAAGTAAATCTAACTGTCATGGACTTTCTTATACCATCACCTGCCCTAAACTCCAGCTATGCCTTTATGGGGGCATTTTAAGATCTGTGCATTTTGGTACCATTATTCTTTCATTGCTCCAAGCCCACGTTCTGATGTGTGCCCATTCATTGTAGGTGATTTGAAGGTTTTCACAGATTAGCATGGTCAGCACTTGTAGTATAAGACTTGGCATCCCTATATTCATATCAGTGCGTTGCACTGTGTGGTGAAATATTCTTACTGTAACTAGCATTAAACAGTGATGTGAGTTGTACCACAGTAGCTTTTCTGTCTAGACCAGACAGGATTTGTTGCTTTCGTGCATTGATAAGCCTTAGGTGCCAACATGCTGTCACTGGTTTGTGGCTTACACACACACACCCCGAACCACAGCTAGGTACTTGGTACCGCTTACTGGAAGCACCCCACAAACCTTGTTGTTTAGATGCTTAGACCCAGTCATCTGGCTCATTCATTGTTAAAGTCAATCAGGTTATTACTCCAGAACATTTCTCCCACAATCAAAACATTTACTACAAGAAAATCTTACTGCTTCATACATCCCAGAGCTTACCATGCAGGCATAACACCTGAAATGTTTTTAAGGTGTTAGATGATCCCTGTGATTGAAGTGGCACAGGGGTTATGGTAGTGGACTAGGACTTGGGTGTCATGGGTCCAAGCTCTGCACCGCCACAGCTGGGGCTTTGAGCAAGACTCTTAACCTACAGTTGTTTGAATTGTGCTTTGTTAGTATCAGGTGCTATCACTCCGAAGTATCAGGTTAGTATCACTCAGAAGCTTACGCAAACCTAATCTGAACAACTTACATGTGGAATTCCGTGATTTTAACTTTATTCAGTTTGACAAACCAGTTGTTTGCCCTGAAAAGTCACCCTGAGGTAATGAATGACTTTATGCTCAGTCACCTTCAGCCAGCTTCCTTCTCCCTTCATGACTCAGAACCTCGGCCATAATACAGCACTATGCACAAGCTCTAGGAAGCAATTAACCACATCCTTTAAACTCTGTTACTGTTCTAATTAACTTTTAAAAGCCCACATATCTAGGTCTGATTTCTCATCTATAGTTTTTAGAACTGCCTTAGAGCAACGTGTTCACTTATATATATCAGATCTCAAACGTCTGCAGTCTGATATCCGTATTATTAGGGTTAGCCCATATTACCCTTCTGTGTACATGTTGTAGTACAGCATGTTGTAATGATGCACTTAATAGCATAGTCTCTGGTGCAGAAAATTTTGTTAAATACCCAGTAGAGAAATGAGTGTGTCAGAGAAAAACAAACAAATACACCACCAGAGGAGTTGGTGAGATAGCAGTAAAAATGGCAAGCATGGCATCTCTCTGAGCTGTTTAGCTGGCATTCTGCTGCTTATAAGCAACTGGATCTGCTGTAAGCCATATGTGAAACGTAGGACGGTTGTTGATATCCCTGTGGAGCATAGCTGGGGATGGGAGAAAATGGGAGCATTATTGTGTGTAAATATATTTGCCATTACTACTGCCACAGTATTCCATATAGTTTTTGGGATGTAATATGTGGTAATGTAATGTAAAATGTAAAACCTCCACAATAATTTCCATGTTCTGGATTAAATTGTTGTATGCCCACAAACCTGTATAGTGTATGTTCAACCCAGGAAAGAGTACAAATTACAGTCTGGTAAATTGATTGATGATGGTTTTGTCTTGTTTGGGTTGTAGAGGAGGTACAGGAATTAACTGCCAAGCAAATCCGTTTCTGTAACCAATTAAGTAAGAGATTCCTAAGTTAATAATTTTGAGATTAATCACTCTTCATCATCCATAGGTTAGAGATCCATCAGGACCCTAAGAGTGTCTGACTCACTCACTCTCTCTCACACACACACACACACACACACACACACACACACACACACACACACATATATATATATATATATATCTATATATATATATCTATATATAAACACAATTATCTGGTAACTCTCAGTGACTCTGTGAGTGGATACCTAGTTTTCACAAACACTGCATGATTGTGCTAGTAACCCCCTTTTGCCTTCAAAATTGGTAGATTCAACAAGATGCTGGGAACATTCTTCAGATATTTTGGTCCAGCATGATAGCATCCCACAGTTGGTGCAGATTTGTCTGCTGCACATCCATGACACAAATCTCCTACCATATACCAAAGGCGATATACTGGATTGAGATTTGGTCACATGAGATTTGAGCACAGTGAACCCTTTGTCATGTTCAAGAAACCAGTTGGAGCTTTGTGACATGGTGCATTATCCTGCTGGATGTAACCATAAGATCATGAAGGGCCATAAAGTAAAGTGGGCATGATAAGCAACAATACTCAGGTATTGAAACACATGAAAGTCTGCATGGAGTTTGCAAAACCTCACCCAAAGGACTGCGGATGTGAGAAACAAGAATCTCTGGTCTGATGAAAAAACTGAATACAAGTCCCTCCTCCATCGATTATTTAGTTTTATGGGGCAGGTAGCTCTTGGAAGTCCTGGTTGTTCCCAAACCTTTTCACATTTCAGGCCTTTAGTAAGATTTGGGTCACTGATTAATTGGCCACTGTTACATTGCTGCACAGAATAAAGCTTCTCAGGACTCCACGATTACACAGGATATCATTTGACTTTTATGTTTTGCTCTAAAAACCATTAGCTTCTGTCGTTACTGGATAATGTTTGTATTTTGTAAAATGACATACAGTACATTTGATATATCGAAGTGTAATAAACCATTCATAATTATTTCAGGATCATGAGGACATCATATGATAATGACATTCAAAATACCAAGATAAACTTGATTGAATTAGAATGTTAAACAGGCAATGCATCCAGTCCTAATTTGAAACCGTGTGTCACCCCAAATGACTTAATTATAGATTTAATAGTATTCTTCACCTTCATTCACTTATTTTTAATGCCAGATTAATTTCAGGGCGCAAGGCAGGAACCATCACTAGACAGGGTACCACTCCATCTCAGGGTACATACACACGTGTTCACTCATACTGGCATACATTAGATTTTGTGACTTGAACTAATACGTCATTGCTTTGTGGGAGAAAACCAATGCAGCCATGGACAGAATATGCAAACTTCATTAGTCAGTGTCCAGAATGGAAATAGAACTTGGGTCTCAAACTGAAATGACAGCACACATTAATATCACTGGTTATTAAGAGTAATGTAAATGTATGCCCTTAATAGTTCGAGCAATAAAAAGTATCAGTATCAGAGCATATACTTAAGCTAATTATGCTTGATTAATTGTACATCTTAGTGGAAAAAAAAAATAGAAAACTAAGTGAATAATAATGCAACACTATTTTAATGAGAACAGACACCAGAATAACCCCCAAAACAATTTTATTCCGTTTCAATGGACCTTTACTAATTGCCATAATTAATCTTCACATATTCATGGTGTGAATGTAAAATATCTAGTCACAGTAACTAGGAATTACATTTTATAGTGTCTCTATATGTACATATCTGTATAAAACATAGCTTTTTTCCGTAAGTAATATTAATTTAATAGATTTATACATTTATATTACTGTTATCTATAACTGTATATCTGGAAATTTTGTTATTAATGTAATATCCTCTCATTTTTGTGAACAGTGCATATTTCATGTTTTAAGTGTACTTTTGTACTGTGAAGGTCTACACCCTTTAGGATTTTCTACTCTCCTGCACACCTGTGTAATTGTGGTGTGACAATAAACATGATTGATTGAATTGCAGTTACACAAGTTATTCATTTCTTTACAAAATAAAACATTGTGTGGATGAAAGTGGTTTTCATGACTTTATGCTTCACAAAGCTTTCGTTTCAGTATTTAAATAATGGTTGTAAATAAATATACATTGTCTACTTATGGTAGCTGTTTATTAACACCCGTTTTCTTTATTACTTTATTTTTGCTCTTATTTGCAGTGATAGCAGGTTTGCCGTGATAGGTGGAGGCAGCTTACAAGTTGTGAATGTGTCAGAGAGCGATGCTGGCACCTACAGCTGCCAGGCAGACAATGGCAGTGAGACCATCGAGTCCCAAGCAGAGCTCACTGTGCAAGGTGAGCATTTCTGGGTTGAGCTGCTTTTGTAGCATCAATCATCAGGTTTTAATAACAAAGCAGTTTTGTTTTCCTGTTTTTACCTTAACAGTAACTTAAGTTGATAATTCACACATTGGATATTTTAGGCTTAATAAATGGATTATGTATGTATTTATTCCAACAGAACCTCAGGATGTCCTGCACATATTGCAAAGTTGTTAGTGTCCCTCGTAGCTCTACTTAGGTGTCTGTTTTATGTGGTATTTTATTTTAATGCTAAACTACTCAAAAACATTAGGGGATATTTCAAAATAAAATATCCCATAATTAAATATTTGCTATTTTTTTGAGCAGTGCTTTTTTTATGAAGCAACTGAAGTGGTTGCTCGACATGAATAGCCATTGATGCTGAAAAACACATGGTCCTGTCAAAGCTAAATATCAGAGCAGCACTACATTTGCCTGTTTACTTGTTGCACTTTTCACAGGGTGATGACAGGATTCCCAAGCTTTACAGACTTCAGCAGCTTTTAAATCATGTATGGTTATCATTTACAGATGTTAAAGGGAAAACATGTTTTAGTGTCAGTTCTTATGGCGATGCAAGCCAACTCTAACTACATGGTGTAGGGCATCGTATTGTTTCTGCCCCTTTAAATTGGAGTGGCTCCAAATTTGATCTGCGTCCTTCATTTTTCTGAAAACTGGTTGTATGGCGAGGTCAGGAATATATAAGTTGTATTAGCTATTCCGCAACAGGAAACACATACTTTTCTTTTTCTATTGCATTATCTTTATGAGTAAAGATAATATATTTTTTAACCTTTTTTCTATATTTCTACGTTCTGCATGGATTGGCAGATGCTGGTCTCCCAGGATTTGATTTGTCTTGAATATTTGTGGGCTATTATGTTTCCAGGGATATTTTTTAGTCATTCTTTTATAAAGAATGACACTAGGCTGTGTCTGTTTGTCTATGTGCTGCAGAAGCAAATTGTCCAGGGGAAACAACAGATGTGATTTGATTACCAAGTTAAATCCTTTCTATTTTGCCCTCTATCAAACACAAAGGAATGCCTAAGGTAGATATGTGAAACAAGACAGGACTATTTAACAAAAAGGTGATTAAGATTGCTGTTCAATACCACTTTGATTGCATTCATTAATCCAGACAAGCACACACTTTAGTATGTAAGTACTTGAACTCTGGAGACCAGAGACAACGAATATACTCATAGTAAATGAAAGTTAATTTTGATGCAACACATGTACTACAAAGTATCCATTAACTACAGTCTCACGTAATGAATTGAACAGGATAATCATTATTGCAGTAATGATTAATTAATATTATAATGTTAAAAATAACGTGATATATGGATCAGCGTTATTGAGTAACGACTTGTGCTGTAAGACTGCAGAAGTCATACTAGTGTACAGCTTTGTGCTTGTGTTTTAAAAAAATTGCACCATCCTTACACCAGTACAAGTCAGTGTTATCTATAAGTGGCTCGTGTATTAATGCAGTTACAAATATGTAGAAAATATTCATAGCTAGAGTGTCAGTATTTTAGCTCTATTATATGTGAGCAAGTAAATCCATTCTCACTTTATGGCTTCGCTTGATCACATGCCGCCGTTGTACAGCACTTACGTTTCCACTCAGCATAAGGTCATAGGTGGTCATTTGTGAGCTGAATAATGAGGTTTCCTTTTAAGCGACAAATTGTTTGGATCAAAGGAGGCATTAAATATCCATTGCTCTTTTTAACAAGGATTTCTGTTGCACATGCACAAGGCTGGCAGAGAAAGTGTGTGCGCATGTTGAGAGAATGCTGGGATTTCATCCGACTGTAGCCAAGTAGTGTTAATTCTCAGTTTGCAGTGTTTAAGCAGCTCTGCTGTTGGCAGCTTGGCACCACCACTTTTTTGTAGTCATAGTGGAAGTCCCCTCAGCCCTAAGTGTTGTAGTGACCTCTCTTCCCACACATTTACTAAATCTTAGATTGTTCCATTTCTCTGGTGAATCACTTCTCTTCCTCTCATCAATCTGATTTGCCCACTGGCAGTCTCTTCAAACCTCAAGAGTGAACGGAGCACATATTTCAGCTATGAGACCAAGGCCACTGCAGGGACGGAGCTCAGGCCAAACCCACAGAGATCCAGAGCAACATTGCTTTAGAGAAGAATCAATGTCAGATCCATTGCTTTAAATCAACATTCAATATATAACTGTCATTGTCTGACAACACTGAGTTTAAATAATGTCAGTCCTGGAGTCGATTGCAACCAAAATGCGCTTTTGCTTGTGTATTTCATTTCACGATTGATTTTTAATTGATAATTCTACCAAATTTCTGTGTCTCCTATCTGTTTTTATGTATTTGCCATTCATCTTACAGTTCCCCCCAAGTTCCTAAAGAAGCCCTCAAACATGTATGCCCATGAAGCTATGGATATCATCTTTGAATGTGATGTTGTTGGCTCCCCTGCCCCCACAGTGAAATGGGTGAAGAACGGAGATGCAGTCATCCCCAGTGACTACTTCAAAATAGTGGTACGACTCAAGTTTTGTCAGGCCTATCACTAGGGCATTGCTGTCTGGATTGTTCTTAGGTCTGTTGACATCTGAATCCCATTACAATGGGATTTTGACTCTTTCTAGTCCAGGCCTAGACTCTATCTTGTTTGCAAGGCTGAATGTACTATATACTGTTATACTGTACTGTTATGTTTAATCCTCAACAAATGCATATTTGTTACTCTTTCAAGGTTTTGTGTAGTTTGTTATCAGCTGCCTGATTTGGACCTTGTGTCTCCAATAGAATCAGCATGACCTTCAGGTGCTAGGCTTGGTCAAATCAGACGAGGGATTTTACCAGTGTGTGGCTGAGAATGAAGTCGGAAACACCCAGGCTAGTGCCCAGCTCATCATACTGGACATGGGTAAGGACTGCACTCAAATCAGAGTACCAAGTGCCGTGCTTCTTACAGCTGCACAGCAAACAGACTGATTAGACTGGTGTCACACGTTAGTATGGGTTTCTTGATAATGC
>JAUZSU010120558.1:0-18392 GCA_034780255.1 Parotocinclus maculicauda
TCTTAATGTGACTGATCTATCATTAGGTAATTCTAAACCATATTCTTTTCAGCTCATCACTATTTATCTCCTGCCAGGACCCAACTCAGAATTTCTTCAGGAATTTGCTAATTTTCTTTCCTGCTTAGTACTTTCAACAGATAAGGCTCTATTTGTAGGTGATTTTAACATTCACTTTGAAAACGAGCAGGACCCATTTAAAATTGATTTGGAGTCTATTTTAGAAACCATGAGTATCACTCAGAATGTGCTGAGACCGACCCACTGCTGCAATCATACTTTAGATCCAATATAAGCGTTTGGTATCAATATAGACAACATAGATGCTTTGCCACAAAGTGAGCTATTTTCTAATCACTATCTCTTATTTTTTTAGCTAAACATATTAAAAAATATTCATCTACTCCCTCGTTATCACACTAATCGCACTATTATTTCAGATACTCCAACTGCATTTATTAATAACCTTCCAGACCTAACTTTTAATAGATTTACAGAGGCCGATCATCTAGAGGTTGCAAATATCCAGTTAAAATGTGTATTTCGCTCAACCCTGGATATAGTTGCTCCTGCTAAAGTCAAACTTATTCAGGGGAAAAAGCTAGCGCCTTGGTATAATGACCATACCCGTACTTTAAAGCAAAAAGCTCGTAGTTTAGAACTCAAGTGGTGACGTAGTAAATTGGGGGTATTTAAGATCGCATGGAAGGATAGCATGGCAGGGTATAAACAATCCCTTACCAAAGCTAAATCTGTGTAGCTTATCCTCAATCATAGAGAAAAATAAAAATAATCCTAAATTTTTATTTATGACAGTCTCCAGATTAACTAAAAACATCACAGAAACCGACTCTGAAGTTTAGCATGATTTTAACAATAATGACTTCATGACTTTCTTTACCGATAAGGCAAAAAACTCAATGCTCATCAATTCACCCATCTATTCAGCAACCTCCCAGATGCAGCATTAGTGTAGATTTCTGTTTAACTACCTCTAAATAAGGATTAGAATATTTTAACCCAATCACCAATACTAACTTGTCCTCACTGATCAGATCAAGTCAGCAACATGTTTATTAGATCAAATCCCTACATATTTACCCAAAAAAATAATACCTAGTATTATAGAACCATTACTATAAGAACCATTTTTATAAAATCATTCCTTACCTGTGTTTTTGCGCGACAATCCTTTAAACGTGCTGTAATAAAACCCCTAATTAAAAAAGCCAATCTTGACCCTTGTGTTCTGTCCAATTATAGATCAATCTCAAATCTACCTTTCCTCTCCAAAATCTTAGAAAAAGCTGTCTATAAGCAGCTTTGTAATTACCTCCAAAGTAATGGTATTTATGAAACATTTCAGTCAGAATTCAGACCTCATCAGAGTACTAAAACAATCTATTAATATAATCAGATAATGGACGTGGTTTCTTTTAGATTAGATTTAAGTGCAGCATTTGACACTATAGATCATGAGATTTTACTGAATAAGCTAGAACACACTATAGGTATTAAGGGACTGGCACTTTCGAATCCTATCTGACTGACCGAGTTTGTTTATGTAAATAATCAACAATCTAAGTTCTCAAAAGTAAAGTACGGTGTCCCTCAGACCTCTGTGCTTGGCCCAATATTATTCTCCCTGTATATGCTACCTTTATGCTCTATTATTCGTAAGCATGGTATTAATTTTTACTGCTATGCAGATGATACACAGCTGTACATATCAGCTGATCCAAATGACGTGTCAGGATGAGGTCGCTTTCGCTTTTGCCTCCTGCATATTACCTCTGAACGTCCCGTTACCCCGCCGTTGCATGACAGAATAATTGGCCTACAAGGACGTAGCGAGCTGTGTGCTTCTCCTCCCCGTCAGCTGTTATGGCGCAGCCTTTCTTAAACGCGCGTTATTTGCAGGACGTGGCGTGCCACATGGTGGAGGTTGCTGTTACTGCCCCAGAGCCTGAACCTGTCTCCGTACCTGAGGATGTGGTCGTTACAGCCCCTGAGGTTGTCCTCTCAACTGGACCCAAGGCGGAACTCGCCAGGCCTAAAGCCACGACCGACCCAGCCCTCGATGCTGTATCTGCCCCAGAGCCTGAACCTGTCTCAGTACTGGACGCCGCGGCCGTTCCCGCCTCTGAAGCCTTCGTTTCCCCAGCCCCCGATGCTGAACCCGTCCCAGTACCTAATCCGGTGGCCGTTCCTGGGGGCGCTGCCGCCACCCTCTTCTTTCCGTATTTATACTGGTCTCCTACTTCTCTTCCTCGCCGATTATTATTTTCTATGTTTCCCTGTCCCGCCGCTTCACCCGTCATCTCCTTTCGATACGTTTATATTGGTGTATGTACCCATTTCTGTTTATTAAACGCTTGCTTGCGATTACGTCCACCTCCTGCGTATTACCTCTGAACGCCGCGAGGAAGTACAAAATTTTATTTAATTACCTTTCACTTAACTTAGATAAAACTGACGTTTTATTAGTTGGACCCAAGATTGTGAAAGACCGGCTAGCTGCATCTATTCTAAACCTGGACGTCTGTTCGGTAACGCCAAGTCCAACTGTAAAAAAACTTAGGTGTTACGTTTGATTCAGATCTCTCCCTTGACGTACACATTAATAACATCACACAAACTGTTTTCTTTCAGTTACGTAATATAACTTAGAAATATACTAAACTTAGAAATATCCTTTCTTTTCAAGATGCTGAGAAACTGGTTCATGCATTTATAACCTCAAGGTTGGATTACTGTAATGATTTACCTGCTGGATGCTCTAGTAAATCTCTAGTCTGGTCCCAAATTTACTTTTAGAATCCAGCTCATCTACTTTGTTCACTCGGTGCAGGACTTCTTTCAGTTGTTAGAATTAACAAAGCTTACTTGCCCCACCAACTATGGAACAAACTTCCTACTTTAGTTTGAGATTCAGACACTACAAATTTATGCAGGCTTTTGGTTAGATTTAGACTGGGATGCATGGCTCGGGTTATTGCGGTCTGAGATCATGTATGGCCTGCCAGTGACTGTATCGGACTATATAAATAATTCTGACTTGACATGACTTGCAAATCTTTGACACGCCTGTTTCAAACAGTACACATGGGCCATATAAAACAACTTTTAGCAATTGATAAGCACCACAATCAAGTGAACAAAAGCAGTTTATTTAGTTAGCTGAAGTTGCACAACTTCATGTTTAAGAGGAAACAGTATATCAGCAGAACAATACACTAATATTTAAGGTTGTTTCAGCTTACAGCATATTTCAAGTGGGCAAACTGCAAGATATTTGATATCTTGCTTTTTAATACAAGTGAACATAAATATGTTTTAACAATTTATTTTTTCCTTGTAAGAAAAAAAAAAGTAAATCAAAATGGTTTGCTTAGCAAATAATGATTAAATGTAATATGTTCAAATTTTTGGAATAGTGACTTATTCTGATCATTTTCAGATAATTAAAACATTTAATGTGAACTTTTTTTACTGCTCATATACTAATATGCATTCCTTCCAATAACATTGGTTTCTACAAATCTTTCACTTAGTCATTCACTCAAATGGTGAACCAAAAAGACAGTTTAGAAATACAGTATATCAAGGCATCCAAATGAATGTACAAAATAAATCAAGGCAAACCTTTTGTATTTAAGAGCATAAATACAACCTGTTTTTGTAAAGAAAAATATGTTTTGTAAATGCTTGGTTACATATCCCTTCTGTATCAAACGTGAGTGAATAAAAGAGCAGCTCAGGTTTGAACAATAGAGCACTTGAATTGTCGAAGCTTCAGAAAATCTGTAATCAGATGCTTCCTTGCATTTGATGGTTGCCATATCTGCTATGAAGATGTGCGGGAAAAAAAAAGCAAATAGTCTTTCTAAGCATTTAAGTGACTTAGCATTTTCTATAATAAAGACCAAACAGAGGTGCAACAACTAAATACTTTCATTTAAGGTCTTAACTAGTTAGGAGGCCAGGCAGAAAAAAATGAAATAAAACAAATTACTGAATTCTTATAACCTCCAACATACACAATGTTTTTAGTGATTGCTTAATTTTCTGTTTTCCAAAGCACAATTTCTGAAGGGCCTGTAATTACAAACCCAACTGAACTGCTAATTATTAATGATACTTTAGACAGAACACTTTGTATCACACTAGAAGGCCTCCAGGATTGATTCTAATACATCAATCAGAATGTTTTCTTTATTTTCTCTTTATAAGTGGCAGAGCTTTACTCAACTGTAGTCAGTCAAAAGGAACAAAGTCCCTGTCTAGGTTCTCAGATTCATCATCGTCAAAGAAAAAGTCATCCTCCTCGATTTCATCATAGTCCTCATGCCATTCTGGGACATATTCATCATCATACTCGTCATCTTCCTCTGCCTCATCGCCTGCATCCTCAGTGTAGTTATTGTTGTCAGAGTCTCCAGAGTCAGATCCCTGATCCGACTTGGACCTAAAAATAGTTTGACGGTTACAACCTATGCATTTAGTTTAATAGAAAGATTCAGAACGATTTGATCAGAATGGGTAAATCCAAATTACACTGCATGTGTAGGAGGTAACAGTACATTAAAGGTGTAACTCACTCTTTGTTCGCTTCTGTGTTGTTAGCCAAATTGGACTCTTCTGAATTCCCATGACCTGGTGCAGTCTTGGACTGATATCCAACACGGAAGTCCTAGCAAAAAATGGAAACAGTACAGCTCAGCTGATAAACATCTAACATTCCAGTATCGTTTGTGCCCTTTGTCATGACGGGGGAATAAGATCATTAAAAACTGTGGGTAATTTTGAGTTAAACATGAGAGAAATCTGAATACATTACACTGTGATCATTCTCAAACCCTTGAATAAATGGACGGAAACTAAATAGGTTCCTATTTGTACTCAACTTGATAAATCAGGTTAATTTGTTTTACTGTGGTACAAATGAGCAATGATTACATAACTGCAACAAGCTTTCCTTCATAAATCAGATAATATATATAAAAACCACATGCTACACGAATGAAAAAATCCATTTGCACTGCTGGAGTGTAATATTTAAGAAGAATAAAAGGACACAGTGAATGGAACATATTAGCATTTCGAGCTCACCACATTGACAATTAGAATGCACCTCCACACTGGTAAACTACTTACAACGCCCAGAAGGCACCAACTTTTATATGTGGGAAATGCAGGTATGTTCCAATCAACACTTATGTACTTTAATGACAGTGGTCTCAAAAATATATATATTTTTAATAGGGAATCAAAACTCTGGACGTAGATGTAGAGACAAACAGACTGAAAACAACTAAGACACTGTATGATATATGATGTTACAGTACTGCACTGAACTCTATCATATTTTCCAAAAAAATGATTAAATATTTATTCCTGAGCTTAGTGTTTTGAGTCTTCTGCTCATCCAAAGAGAGATTTAGTCAATCAACAGCCAATCAACGCAGCAGAGGCAAGAGTTAATATTGGAACACAAGTCATTTACAATGAAAGTTCCCTACATTGCTCACGTTTGAACTATTGACCTTTCTAACTCGTTTGATGTGTCTATAAACTTTTTGAACTAGCAGATAGTCTCACACACACACACACACACACACGACTTCTCATGCTTCTTTGTAATAAGCTGCATATGCTGTTCGTAAGTGTACTGTAACTAGTACTCAGTTGTTTGTGCCTTACTACATGTATATTTCTCTTAGCCATAACTCTAGAAACTGATTTACATTCACTTGTTAAGGCTCTGTATCACCTGGCTCATATTCTCTGTTGTTTGTGTAGAAATAAAAATCCCACAATCAGATCCATCATACTGTCCTCTTAAGGGTTATGGTTTTCCATTACACAGGGTCGTAACCGTATATTACGGTGTTTTCATAATTATTGTGAATTAAAAATGCAAATGGGTGGTAACTAGATGACCCACTGTATTTTGACATGTCCAGGCCCCTGACTCAAACCCTGTTAAAGTGTGGGATGAGCATCACTGAAGAGGATTTAATTCTGAAAGATCTGGAGAGAATCAACAGTTTCTGAGATTTTTTTGCTCCATGTTCTTTAATCTGATCATTAATTAAAGACGAGACCCAATGGCTGCTTTAACTACTAAATGAAGAGATACAAGTAACTGGTATGTGTAAAAATATTTCCATTTTATTAACTTAACTCAGTAAGGGGTAGATTTAAAAATTATCTAACATTTTCCATAAGCATTTCTTACATGTAGTGGGAGACAAAAGTCTGAGATCACTTGAGAAACTGCTTGTCTGGATCTTTGTTAAGATTAATTCAGACTGCAGCAAAACAATTATGCCAAACACACCTTTGAGTGCTGACTGTCATGCTCTTTTCTCCACAGTCAACTGACCTAGGCTCCATTGAGCATTTATAGGGACATTGAAGACAGTCACTCAGTAACATACTCTTTGGAATACTGTGAAATCAAGTATATAATTGACATGGATCATCAGATTTGCCAGTATGCCAGTCCTGCTGAACGCTGAAATTACATCTGATATTGGTGTAATTTGTAAATTGTTATGCTGATTATATAGGTGGATTTTTATCTTCCACTGTATCATCAGGGATCCAATAATTCTGGGGCTGATTTTAAGAACTATAAACATGCTGTTAATTACCATAGGTAATCACTGGTTATTATTAGTCAAAGGGGGATACAAGTAATAATGAAAGTTGGGGAAGCATTTCATTTGTATTGAGACATTGTTAAAGTGAGAGCATACTTGGGTAGAGTGCTGTAGGATAGCCACCAGACGCTCTTGGATTCGCCGAATAAGCTCCAGGCCCGTGTTGAGATGCGCTGGCTTCAGCAGTCTTACACAGGATGCCAGATCTGTGCACTGCAACAGCGTCTCCTCTGCCGAGTGCAAACAAGTCAGTCAGTCATTTGCACACTTCGCTTGCTTTTAAGATGCTATTCTTTTTTCAGTTTTCATGGTTAATGCTAACCAAGCAAGATTTGCAGGGCGTTGGTGTGAAGGTCCAGTGCTTCAGTCTGTTGTTCCATGATGTCCATCTTCTCGGTGTCCTGGTTATAATAGCTGTATACGCATGAGTAGGCCAACACCTGGATGATGAAGACGTATAGATCGGTAACAGCTCTTTAAAACGGAATGTCTAAAGCAGACGCTGCAGGAAACCTGCTAAAATAATCACCTCACCTTGCGTGCTTGGGCCAAAATCTTGCAAGCATCAATTACAAACGTCAAAGATTTCATCTGCAAGGCCTCATTAATGGACGACACCTTGTTTTCCAGGTTGATGGCGAAATCCTACAAGGGTCAGCAGGAAATGCTATCAGCATTCAATCAACAATTTTCTAACAGCACTATTGTGTACATCTCACAAACCTTGGCCTGATTATGGAAAGTACATCTCTCATTGTAGTCCTGAAATTTCTTTTCTTGCCTTGCAGCTTTGCTCACCTGTAAAGAGAGATAATTATAGAAACAAGAAAGTAATCAGTAATCAGGAAATGTAACAAGACGAATATGACCATGAGAGACAAAACAGTCATGCCAACTTTATTATTTTAGAATTAATGACTCACCATGGCTGAACAGTTATAATAATCTTTATGAGTAGGCTTCCATGGCTTGAGACACCTCCAGCAAAACCCATGGTTACATTTGGCACAGGTCATACTACAACATCAATCACAAGTCTACATGTCAGATCAACTGAATTATTTCTAACTAATATTGTACTAAGTGTTTACTTAAGAACACTCAACCATTATGTAGTTCATTACATTAAAAATATAATTGTACAGTACTGTGCAAAAGTCTGAGGCCACCATTAGATTTGTTATTTCAGCAATGGAATAATGACAATATCTTTCTTTCTGTCTTTATTACAATACAACCAGAAATTACAGAAAATATGTAGGCACTATTAGAAACCAAAAAAAAATCCAGCCCTGGACATTATAGAGGCAGTACAGACTTATGTGGACAGAGAAATAAATAGCCTAAATCTACAGATGAACATGACCTAACCAGAATTTACATTTACAGCATTTAGAGGATGCTCTCTCACCCAGAGTGACTTACATCTGATACAGAACAAACAATTGTGGGTTAAGGAACTTGCTCCATTACCCAACTGTGGCAACTTGGCAATTTCAAACCCTGGACCTTCAGTTCAGTACTTTACCCGCTGAGTCACTACAGCAAAAAATGTAAGGCTTCCTTTAGGACCCCTTATTGTATGAGGTCAACAGGATACATTACATACCTATAAGAAGAATCCTATGGTGAAAGAGCAACATTAGTGCATAAAAGCCCCATTAACAGTGTTAAAGGGATAAGGGATGGGTGCCAACGTAGATAACGCTGCAGACCCATGGGTTAGTTAATAACCAGAACAAATCCAAGCTTTTCCACATATTTCCCAATCACCAGATTCAAACATCACAAACATTTTACAACCTCATATCAGAAAAAGAAGAAAAAAATAAGACAAAAATGCAGTGTTTCTTACACTGATTTTTATTTCACTGCAGACAATTTGAACCCAAGTTGTTTCATGGTTTGTCTGATCTACTTAATTTCACTTGTTAATAAGAATCCATTCCAGCGTTTCAGGCCTGCAACACATTCCAAAAAAGGCTGAACCAATAAAGACTGTTGGGACTGAGAATACAACATAATTAAGTGTTTCAGATAATACTTTGTATTACATACAAGGTTGTTACTGTCATGCTTTTTGTTTCAAATTTCCCTAGAAATTACAACATCTCAAAGGAAGTACATGTTGACCTAAGATGTACATTAATGCATTAATGCTGCTGTCACAGAAGCTCTGAGCCCGTACCATGACGGACCCTGACTTTTGGATGGTCCTTTTCGAATTTGGCCCAAAGGACATTGGGTACATTAAAAATAAAAAATCAATTCTAAAATACTTACTCAATCTGACCACAATAGATGCAGGAATGTCTGTTTATTAACAAATGAAATGAAGTTGACCAAATAAAACATGAAACAATACTGTCTGCAATGAAATACACGTCAAATGAATCGAGAAAATTTTTAATATGCATTTTCCATATTGTACCAGCCTTTTGAAATTAATTTTGGTTTGTATTAGATTAGGGGGGGATTTTTACGAACAGACGTTTTTCACCACAGTATGTAGTCGTGTGCGCGTGCGTGTGTGCGTGCGTGTGTGTGTGTGTGTGTGTGTACTCACTGTAGGCAACCTTCATTTTTCTCAATCTGCGCATGGCAGCTTGGGCAGCGCTTGGAGATGAGTTTGGCCAGATGTTTACTTTGTGCTTCCATACTCATTCCTTCATAGTAGCCACCATCATCCATCCACTGGGACATGTGACTGCAGCTGGCTGGATAGTGAGCCTTAAAAAAAAACATATGAAAATGTGGCAACAATGGGTAATATAAAAGTGTATTTTCAAAAGTATTCGCTCGTCTGCCTTCACACACATATGAACTTCTTATTCTTAATCCATAAAGTTTAATATCATGTTGGCCAACAATTTACAGCTAGACAGCATCAACTCGTCTGGGCAGGCTTTTCACAAGATTTAGGTGTGCGCTTGAGTGTTTGACCATTTACATTTACAGCATTTAGCAGATGATCTTTACTTAGAGCGACTTACAATGTAAACAATCTTATAATCTAAGCATTTGTGGTTTAAGGGCCTTTCAACAGTGGTAGTTTTTGGCAGAGGCAGGATTTGAACCCTGGACCTTCTGATCCATAGTCCAGTACTTTAACTGGTAGGCTACCACAGTCTCACATTCCATTCTTACAGAGGTGCATTTGTGAGGTCAGATAAAGATGTTGGATGAGAAGACCTGGCTTGCAGTCTCTGCTCTAATTCATCCCAAAGGTGTTTGCAATCAGAACAGTTAGTGTGTACAGCCCAGTTAAGTTCTTCCACACCAGACTTGCTCATTCTTGTCTTTATGGACCTTGCTTTGTGCACTGGTGAGAAGTCACATGTTGGAACAGAAAGGGGCCAGTCCCAAACTGAAATTGTCCAAAATATATTATTTTGCTGCAGCATTAAGTGTTCTTTCATTGTGTCTGAGCCCAACTCCTGAACATAATAATCCTCCTCCACCAAACTTTACACTTGCCACAATGCATTAGACAAGTATCTCTGGCCTGGTAGCCAGCAAATCTAGACCTGTCCAGCAGAATATTAGACGAAGACTAATAATAATTAGACGTGACTCATCACTCCAGTGAACATGTAGTTCCTGCTCTAGAGAGCATCCAATGCTTTGCATTGCTCTTGGTGATATAAGGCTTGGATGCAGCTGCATTGCTATTAAGACCATCCACTGACCCTGCTCTGTCATTTTACATGGCATACCACTTAGAGGTCCAGTTGCCTTTGTGAGGAACTTTTCACAACTGGACTTGCTGCACATATGGCATCCTGTCACTGTGCCAACCTGAAATTCACTGAGCTCCTGAAGCAACCATATTTGTAGAAGCAGTCTGCATGTCTAGGTGCTTGATTTTATGCATCTGTGGCCATGAACGTGATTGGAACACAACCATTTGAATGGATAAGTGAAAACTCATGTGGCTATATAGTGTACATTAACTCAGAATACTGGCACTGTAAGAAAACTTTCCAATACAATACGAAAAATACAATAATCAATATTTGAAAAGTCACATACATGAGCCTCTCCAAAGTTTACAACTGTTCAGGTTTAATGCAGTCAAGCCCCTTTATCTGAATGTATATTGTTTCAAAAAGGTATCTGAATAACAAATATTATTTATTACCCATCTTAGATCTCTTGTCTAACATATGTAATATAGTGACTTATGGCAAAGTAAAAAAAAAAAAAACTAAACTATTATCCCATCATTCACCACTGAACCGCAGAATGTGAGAGGCAAGTTAGGGTAGCTCAGTGATTCAGGCAGCAGGATTCGGGTATTAAAATATCCTATACATAACAGAAAAATGAGTCTGTCTGTTCAGCTGCACAGTACACTCAAGTGATCACTTTAATAGGTGCACATACTTGTTTCTACATATTGTCCAGTTCCAATAACCATAATTCTACACTTTGTAGTTCTACAATTATAGTGTAGCCAATCTAAGCCAGTTTCTCTACACACTTTGGGTATCCCCTTTACTTAGTTCTCTCATGGTCAGGACCACCACAGGACCAGCACAGATCAAGTATTTGGGTGGTGGATCATCCTCAGCACTGCAGTGACCCTGACGTGGTGGTGGTGGTGGTGGTGATGTGTTAGTGTGTGTTTTAGCAGTGCTACTGAAGGTTTTAAACACCCCAGTGTCACTTTGGACTGAAGTAATCCACCAGCCAGGTGGAGCAACAAGGCAGGCGTGTGTAAGAGAGTGCACAGTGAATGAACATAGTGAGTGTTTATAAACGCCAGTATATTTTGTACATTTGCAGACACCTACTGACTACTTACCCTTCTCAAAGAGGCATAATGACAATAAGACTGTTTGCATTTTTACCTCTGGGAAGTTACAGCTGAAGCAGGAGGACCAACAGCACTTGGAACAAGTGCCTATACATCCGATGTTCTCCTTGCACAGGATCTGGTCACAGCCCTGAGGGTTGGTGCACCAGGTTAGGTTGGAGCAGCACTCCACATACCCCCTCAGGAGAGCATTCTCATACTGCAGGCAATTAACACAACACGTCAAATTCACCAGCAGTACCAAACTCAAACACCTCAATATTCAGTGTGAGTGTCTGACTTATTATTCAGTGGACTGTAAAACAGTGGTTGACTTCAAACCTTTGCAATGATATCCTTGTCAGCCAGGATTTCGTAAAAGAACTTTGAAGTGGGCTGAGCACGACAGTCTGTTATGGGACAGTTACAGTTCATCACCAGGTTCTGTTCAATCCGTGCAGTCAGGTACTCCTGCCAGCAAGACTGAGAAACAGGAAATCCAGTATGATTTAGACATTTTGAACAATACTTTATGATTTCAAGTTCTGTGTATTTAGCAAACAAGGCAAATATTTAAACTGAGGAACATACAGGAAAATGCCGAACAACAGCCATTTACATTAACGATCAAGATCTTTAACTATATTAATTGTGTGCGTAAAACTGTCACGGGTGCCCCTTACTATCTTACCGGTCTTGTTTTAGCTGGCTTGGTAGTTCATGCTTGCATTAGAAACTATTTAAAATCAGTTGATGTGGTTAGAGACTTTTCTGTTTAAGTTACTTGCGCTTGTATGACTTTCCGTTTCTAATCTGTAAATGGTGTTTGTCTATGTGCCTGTCCTATCATTAAGTATTCCTCATTTGTTTGTGAAAATTTCACTTATATTTACATTACAGTAGCATTTGTTTGTTTATTTAATATTGCTTTCAACAACATTGGCTATTTAACAACAGACACAAAGGTTACATGGACACAGTTCAGACCAATTTAGCATAACCAATTGACCTAATGCATGTTTTTGGACGTTGGAAAGAAAGCAAAGGACATGTAGTAAACTCATATACAGGAAGGACATGCAGACTCAGAGGCGTGAACCACTGAGCCACAATGCCGCCATTAGAGTAGCGTAAAAAGCCATGAGACCATGTGACTATGGTAATGTTCGGTCAATGTCCATTTTGGTCTATGACTTTCACAGAAAGTACTATGGCCATTAAATGATGCATAACTGTACAGAATCTAAAAACGCTACCTACTTTAGCATTGTAGGTTTTAGAAGACCCTGTTGGCTGATCTGTTTTTTATTAACTTAATAATACCTTGCCTCTTAATTAGACTTATATTAGGCTGAGTTAAAGCATTAGTGCTTTATTTGTGCATTTAAATAACAATGCAAGTCAAATTTAGAGGGACATTTAAATGATTTTTCATTAGAGGTTTAAAAAATTACAACTATTACAAAACTACAAATATCAGGTTGACCATACATAGTTACAAAATTGTAGCTAGAAGGATGCTTATTAGATATACATTGGATCCATCTCTCTATCCTAATATTATATCCTAATAAAGTCAGTTCACATTCTTAGACACAGTAATCACCTTGCAGCAGTAGTGCATGCAACTAAGCATCTTAGGCTGAGACCCGCTGTCCCCAGACAAGGTTAGAAGACACACAGGACAGAGACTCGTGGGACTGGGAGGAGACTGCGGGTTGCGTATCTTGAGGCCTGCATCCAGCACCAATGAGTCTGGGTCATCCATGTAGCGCTGAATCAAGGTATCTACGTTCCACTTGCAATGCATAAGCAGGTGCTTGGCCCAGTCCACATCCAGGCTAAGTGTGTCTGCCACCTGCTGGACAGTACAGTGCATCAGCTGCTTCACCTCCTCCTGGGTCATAGTACGACCCATGGAGAAGAGCACGGTCTCCAACACCCCATCTTCTGGCCGCTGAGAAGCCATAATAAGACCTCTCAGGCTGCAGGGGCACACATACACACAGCAAGTCACAATGTGTGTAAAGGGCTTCAAATGAACATGCAACCAAGTGTCTAATGAACCTTTTCAGTTTTTCTCTGTGTTTAATTCAAAGTTTAAATGCTATTTGCTTTTCTACCTGAGCTGAGAATTTTGAAACTGTACAGCTTAAATGTCAACGTTCCATATATAAGCTCTTTTTGAGATCATGAATAAAAAATAGTTACTAGTTCAAAACTAGTAATTCTGCCATATCAAAGCTTTTTTTAAATAAATGTTGGCAAATTACCAAAAAAAAAAAAAACCCCAAAACTAAATATATACACAAAATTGTTTCATGAAAAAATATTTTTATCCTGGCTTTTCCAATCCAATTCAGGCTTTAGGGGAGCAGAAGACAGAGAAAAGGGAGTACCCAACCAAAACAGGGTACCAATACATCCATGTACAGACAGGGACACGGGACAGGGGACACGGGACAGGGGACACGGGACAGGGGACACGGGACAGGGGACACGGGACAGGGGACAGGCTCTCTGAAGCGGCAAGGCAACAGTGCTAAACACTTCTAAACAGATCTGTATGGCAACTCTTCTCTATCCCATTTTTCTGTAATAAAACCTTTACATCAAAAATAAGTAAGAAACGAACATGATTTGAAATTACATTTTGCTTTATTTTAAAGTTAATAAAACATATGGGCACGATTGCCTTCTTCCAAACATCTTCAAGTTAAATTTTAGTGCCCATTTGAGTGAAACTTTCATTACAGGTCCTTAAATTTAACAGTAATAGCTACCTTCATAAAAGAGTGGCTCCTGAATTTAAAGCTATCCAAATTCATACAATAGCTGAGAAATAGCTGCTGTTATAGCTGACCAAATAACTTTGTTAATAGAATATAGAATAAGTAAACATTGCAAGAACTAAGAATTAAATACCAGAATTAACAGCAAACAAAAGTGGACAGACAGAGGTATTTTGCAAGGGAAACATAAATATGCTAGATGGTTATGCTAACAATACAAGGCACTTTTGGCTTTATTTAGGCAGTTATACTTAAGACACCACACTGAGTTTTCTTTTTGAAAGATTCACATTGGTCACTTGGATAAAACCAAATTAAACTCACTTCATCTGTACTGCTCACATAAATCAGGGAAATTAATTTATTATTCATTTATTGTTCTTATTCCATAGTTATTAATATTTCATTCATTTTAAATTAATTAAATATCCCCATATTTTTGTGAGCAGTGTATTCCTAACAGGTTGGCTATAGTTTAGCAGAAGCAATACCATTAGCGATAAATTAATCACTGAAATCGGTAATAAAGCTTCTCAGCAACTAACTGAGTGAAAGATCAATTGCCACTCAAAGAAAAAAGCCCCAAGCATCTAATATTTCTAGATAAGAGATACTGTATATTAGTACAATTAACAAACGACATGCTCTTGATTTACATGTGTGAAAAGGAATAAGATGAAGCCTGTTTGTGCTGGTAGTGAATCATGTTAACTACATTTTCCAGTTGCTTTCCAAACTAGTAAAAAAAAATTTTTTTTTGGCACAGCACATCTCACACAGGTTATGGCTTGTTTCACTCTCTCTCTGCTGAAGTGGTCAATGGTTAAAGGTCAACAGCACACCTTGTGTGTTCCTTGCTGCTGCTCGAGCCCTTGTTTAGGTCCAGCCTGCTGAAGAAGTGAGCCTGGCTCTTCCGAGGTGTAGATGGGTCCTCCAGCAAAAACTCTATTATGTGAGGGTTCTCTTTGTTACGCCGGATGTAGCCCTTGTTGATGATGTGCATGATGCAGGAGAGCACGTCTGTGGTGCTGCAGCTGAAAGGTAATGAGCTGGAAGAGCGTATAGCCTCCTGCTTCTGACATGTGTCCAGCACCTACAAGCACAGAAAAACACACCAAAAAATATTAAAATATAACTCATATAAACCTCAGCTGATGATTTAAAGGATACACGTGGATGTTTTTAGGTTCAATATAAATTCTATGCCATTTAAAACACAGACAGATACACACACGCACACAAACAAACCTTTCCCACTAACATCTCTGCTTATAGCTCTACAGTGATGACTGGCTGCTGAGGTCCATAATTAAGAGACACTTATTTCCATGTATAATCTATAATCATTTTAAGACCTTGGTCACATTATGTACATGGTACATTATATAAAATGGCATCGAGTTTGCTTTTAATCCATGTACATCCTTTTGCATACTTTAAATAATCCACAGAATACATTTAAATACCTCTAATACATCCATATACATATATCTTATACCTAAAACAATGCAAATACTACATAAATTTATATTATTATTTATGACAAAATTACAGTAAAAACAAATATAAATGCGAAGAAACAAAGCACAAGTTTAACAATGCTCTTACAATGAGTGTTGGAGAGTAAGGATGGAGCACGGCATGCCCAAATATCACTATTTAAATGGATTAAGTATTTGGCATCCAGCAAATGCAAGATTTGTTTTTTGGGAAACTTCACAGACAACAGTAACTCAGACAACCACTCGTTACAACTAAGGTATCCAAAAGAGCATCTCTGAACACGCTTCAAACCTTGAAGCAGATGCACCGGGTGCAACTCCTTTTAGAACAACAGGCTACAATTCCCATGGGCTTTCCAAAATATAACATCAGAATGTTGCCTGATCTGATAGGTCTCAGTTTCTGCTGTGACATGTGGGTCAGTAGGGTCAGAATTTAGTGGCAACAGCATGAAAGCATGAATCCAACCTTCTATTTATCAACAGTTCAGGCAGGTAGTGGTGTAATAGTGTGGGGAATATTTTTTGTGCCCTTTAAATACAAACTGAGAATTATTTAAACACTTATAATTATGTAATTTGGCAGATGCTCTTATCCAGGGTGGATGCTCTTATCCAAGAAATTGTGAGTTAAAGGGCCTTGCTCAAGGTCCAAACAGTGGCAGTGTGGAAGATGTGGGTTTTGAACCCTGGTACATCATCCAGTACCTTAACCACTAGGCCAACACAGTCCCGCACCACAGTCTACTAGAGTATTGTTACTTATCATAAATAAAAGATAAACAAGATTTCTTACACATAACTTTCTACATTTCTCCCCTCAAGTCTCGCTTTTTAAAAATAAATAGGAGAGTGGATATAGGAGTGGTTGAAGCATTGGTATGCGATTACCATTCTTGGTACAGATTGCACTTGACAATAGGATGTTCAAATGGGCAGTTTCTTCTCATTACAGTTAATGAGTATTTAAATTTTGACTTTGTAATGATAGCTCCAGTGTGTATACTGCTCATGTTCAAAGAGCAGCAAAATCTCTCTGCAGCCTGAGATCCTCTAACAAAGCCAGTACATTTTATAAATAAAGACTGACCTTGAACACCAGGTTGTCTATATGCATCTCCTTCTCGTTCTTCATGATCTGCACAATGAGGCAGTACAGGTAGTTGCGTTTCCTTTCCAGGGTAGCAGCTGCATCCTCATCCACGTTCAGGTAGGTTTGCTTGGGCAGCAGGTAGTAAGAGCTTTGCTTCACCGACTTCTTATTCAACCTCAGAACACCTGGGGAGATGCAAGCAAATTAGCTAACACACAAACTTGTTACATTTATGTCATTTAGCAGCCTTATCCAGACTTACAATTCATACAGTCTTATAATCCAAGCAATTGTGGGTTTAGAGGTCCCTTGCTCAGGGACCCATCTGTGGTAGCTTGTCAAAGATTGGATTTGAACCCTGGACATTCTGGTCCATAGTCCAGTACCTTATTCACTAGGCCACCACAGTCCTGACTGTTAAAGCTCTACATTAAATCAGGGTTGGGAATCTCTGGTCACCTCACAATTTGATTTGATTATGATTTAGAGGGTTTTATAATGTGCTTATAAAACAATTAGTAATGCATCTTTTTTTCTCTCACAGAGACATGAATTTGGTCTTGGTAATATAGTAGACCAGTATTGCTGGCCTTACACCAAAAGACTTGTATACAAGTTATAAGTTACTTATATAAATATATACATACTTTTTTTTATGGTCAGTAGGTCGGGACAGATAATAAAAGAAGAAAATAATGCAAACACTTAATTTTACTGTGCTACATTTATTTCTAAATGCATTTGGGCTATTTACTGTTTTCATTGGCGGGAGTCAAGTCCTGAACTTAAAGTTACCAAATTTCAAATGAGGTACTACTACACAAATATTTCTGAATGATTTTGTGTTTGATTTAGCTTTGTTACTAGCTAAAATATTTAATCTATTTTTACAACTGTACTGAAAACTCAAAATAAAGTTAATGTAGTAGACTCTGGGATTCGACTGTCTGCCATTTTAACTAATTAGGTTGACAAACAGACAGAGACAGACACATGGCACTTGTAACAAATCAGCCCACTTAACAATGGGTATAACATTGTGAGTTGTTCGCACCTATTACAAAATGCACAAGATTCAACCACGAGGTAATTGACTGATCATAATACAGTCTGGTAATCAATGTGCTCTTATTCTATTCAGTGGTAGAAGTTAAGCGAAATCTCTTTATTAAATAAAATTATTTAAATAAATACATTAAAAAACAGGCTTGTGGAGTCTTCGAGTCACAATCAGTAAATTTAAAGTCAAGTCTATTTTGATATCGTCGAGTCTTAAGTAATCTCTGTTGTTTTGTATATTTGTCAAAGTTCTATGCAAAATACTGCACTCCAAAGGGAATCTATAAAAAGTCAAATACAACTAACGCAGAAATGTAATACTGTATATAAAATAATAAAATGTGGTGTTTTCAATTAATATCAAGATAATATTACAGTACTTAAGTAGTCACTTTTTCGCTTTTCACGTTCTTTGGTCTGATTAAGCGGAATTTTGGTCCAAATAAGCGAATAACATTACACGTATATAATAGGATTTGT
>JAUZSU010120568.1:0-18390 GCA_034780255.1 Parotocinclus maculicauda
AGGTTTAATAAACATTTAATATGTTACATAGCACGTCCCGTCTTGTAACATAGGGCATGTTCGTTTAATCGGACCAAGTGGTTATTAGGACCAAAACGATCGTGTCCCGATGTGATCCGATTAACCAGAATCGACTGTACATCAAATCTGAAACAGCTTATAAATAAATGATCACCCACAGTTTTGCTTTGGTTTGGTTTGTATAATTTACTTGTAAAAAACATGCTTCCTCTGTATGTGCAAGTCCAAAATGGTGTAGTCTTGGCAACTCACTAGCACGTCACACAGACACAGAAACAAATGACCACGTCTGGCAATTCTAAGACTTGCAGTTTTCATGTCCCTTTCTGTGCCCATATTGATGCACTGGGGCACGTCCAGAGTGCCTATATACCTACGCCCCATGAATTCTGGGATCAGATAACGTGTGGGTAAAATAATTTTAATAAAATAATTAATAAATGATCCTGTAATAGAACAAACTAACTTTTTGCTACTCTACACATTATGTGCATGAGACAAGATAAACCAGTTTTGCTAGACAGGATGGGGCATGGTAGAAAATATTACGCACTAATACAACATTTGGAAAAATGTGTTTTACTATTATTATTTACAAAGGTTTGTGATTAAACTGGAAAAGCAGATTGTTGTAATAAAGAAATTGATCAGACCATTCACACAAGTAACATTGAATAAAACCACTAAAGTCATTTCTTTTACATTTGGGTTTTCCTGATTAATGGTTAGTTTTACAAATACATAAAAACGAGCTGTATCAGAAAAGCAAGAAAGTGAGAGACTACTAGGGCTATTGCAAATGAAAAGAGGAGTGCTGAATAAATGGAAGTTTGAGCCAGGTTGGGACTCTGAGCATCTATAATCCTTTAAATCTGAATGATTTCCTCTCAGCCTGTGATATGTGTCAAGAGAAGGAGAGAGAGAAAGAGAGAGAGAAAGAGAGAGCTACCAGGCACACTCAATATAAGCTTTAAATGCTAACTGACTCATACCTGTAGCAAACCAATAGCATTTCAGTGAACCTACCAAGCATTACTGAAAGATCTGCATGGCAGTATGCAATCAATAATCACAAACTATGCACTCCATGCTTTATAAGCTATGCTGGGTGCTGTTTATCGAGAATGTGCCACAGAGCACCACAGACATAAGGACATTTTATACAGAAAACAAGCTAAACACGTCCACTGTGGTTTTCCAGTTCCAAACTTCACCTCATAGTCCAGCATGTTTCCTAGGCTGGAGAACACCCGTGAGGCAGTGTCCATGTGCAGCGGAGCATTCGGGAATCGACTTAAAAACATTGGGACACGAATGAATAAATGATACCTTGTATCCTTCCCAACTGGAAACTTATGCAGCCTTGAATAAGTGAATGCAGCCGTGAATAAAATCAAACGGACACAGGCACTCACATAAGAGGCTGAAGAAATGACGCAAGAACAACAGTACAGGATGCAAATGCAGGAATAATTTCTGGTGGCAGCAGTTTGTAATGCGCAATCCAAATGCAGCGGTCCATAAAACAGGGTCAGAAACATTGATCGAGGAATTGCTTAAGCAATATACAGGTTGCAAAATAAATCCATAAGAAATACAAATCTAGAAGGCAGCGTGTTATAGGCAGGAATACAAATGATGGATTTGCAGGTTTGTCCCATTTCTATAAATTATTAACCATTAATAAAGACCTTAGTGCTCCTAGATAGCACAGCAGTCTAACAAGATAGCCACCATTGCATGGACCTGGGTTTTATCCCAGTGAGGGTTGTGGTATATGTGGCTATGTTTTATGTACACCATCCATCCATCCATCCATCCATTATCTGGGAGCAAGGGCAGGAACAACCCTAGACCGGGTGCCAATCGGTCGTGGGGCACACACACAGTCACACTCTAAGGGGCCACTTTAGAGACACCAATTAACCTAACACGCATGTCTTTGGACTGTGGGAGTAGCGAGAGTAAACCCACACAGACACAGGGAGGACCCAGGCCACTTGGTTAAAGATCCCTTATTTAATATGTCATTACAAATGTAGACTGCTACATTTTTATAAGACGTTTGGTCAGGAGTGAGAAAGAATCTGCTATAAATATTATAAATATATTATTCGCATGACCATGTAAGTCCTTTTAAGTGATTTTGACTCCTTTGAATTTGGATCACATTGCTCAAATAAGGGTGATATTGAATGGATTATTTGGTTATAGATTATTTGCAAAGTTTAAAAATGCCATTCTCACTGATCAAAAGTCACGTTCCTAGGCTACTTTTGAGGAGAGCGAAAGGTGCTGTAGTAGGGTAAGCAGTCTAGGGCGTCACCACTTTTTGGACTTCACAAACCATGTTCAGTCCTGTTTAGCAGATCTGATCAAGTTTTCTTCCTGATAATGAGGTACAAATAAGCTCTGACCAAACTTATTATTCCGTCACACTTATCTGGCAAAACATTGAGCTAAACCTACAACTTCAGCTGAACAAATCTAATGCCAGCTTCCAGACGGTCATTGCAATAAAGATAGCACATGAGAAACGTCATTAGTGGCCCTTTATGCAATTGTGGTTCACATCAAATGCCTTTAGAAAAAAGACACTATAATTTATTTGTCGTTGTACATAGTACAAACAAGTTCTAAGCAGTATTTCTCAACATGAATCAGATGTGAGGTGCATGTGCAAATGTAGGTACAAAAAAATATCTCAGTATCTATGGTCTGGGAAAGGCATGTGCACAGGGGGTAATGGAGGTTATAGCTCTAGGAAATAAGCTGTTCCTTAGTCTGCTAGTCCTGATTTTTATTGTTCTGAACCTCCGCCCTGAAGTCAGGGGACAAACAGTCTGTTACCTGGGTGGGTGGGGTATGTAGTAATGCTATTGGCTTCTTCTGGAGGGGGCCAGTATACACCGAGTCGAGGTCTGGAAGAAGACTTTCTATGAAACATTGTGCTTCTCTACTCTGGTTTTTAAGTCAGGCCTATCTTGTGCTGTACAGCCGGAATACCATAATCATACAGAGGCAGAGGATGCTTTCAATGGTGCTTCTGTAAAAGTTCACCAGGAGCTGAGCGGGAGTCCAGGACCCATATTTTGCTCCAGAACCCATCTTACAAACCATCTGCCTGGTTCAACTAATTACAAAGAGTGATTAAAGTGATTGAGACATCCAGAAGGTCAGTGCTGGCGACCATGTTTTAGCATACCTCAGTCATATGTGGATAGCTGATTATGTTGGCCCTCCTTACCTTTGGCTGGAGTATTGTGATAATTTTCTGGCTCACATTCACCACATGTTCTCCTTGTGCTTGGACAAATCGCAGCCTCCTAACAACCACGATCTCATGTTCCCACACTGGCTTTAAAATGACTCATAATGGACAAACAATGTTGGAGATGGTTGCAGACATTTGGAGACAAAGCACTAGCCCACAACAATGATTTTTTTGTGTTTTAATATAAGATACTTTGCCAAGAGAGGACAACTGTTGTTTATGTTGATCACCTTGGCTCTCAGATCTTGCCATAATACTGAGTATACGATAATAGACAGATGGAGAACCTGAACTGTGATCACATTTGGCTTCTGCACAGCCGGTGATATCGTTCTAGGTGATCATTTGTAAGGATTTAGTGTATACTTTGTTACCAGGCTCCACTTGTTGCCTTGATTGCTGCTGGAAAGATAGTAATGGTTATCAAGTACATCGTCTACATCTGAAGGTTCAACTATATCTACCTTCCCTTTTATAATCAATTCAGCTTAAGTGAGTCTTTTAAAATCTCCACAGCCAACACAGTTCTGCAGAAGTGGTAAAAGCTGGTAGATTTGAGATTTCCACCAGCTTCTACTTGGGAATAGTGCGGTGTAAACTGGAGATGTTAGTGTTAGACCATGGTTTGTGTTTGGTTAGAGAATGAAGAGGGGTCAAGTGTGGCTACGATGCTCATCAAGTTATTCCATATTTTTGAAGACAAGGCAACAGTCTACTGACCATATACTGTATAATGGACATACACTTAAACCAAGATTTGTCACTCCATAATACTCTTATCCAATGATCCATTGGCCATTCCAACCATTGTGAGCTTTAGCATATCTTAGTATTTCCACCATGTCCACCTTCTGAAAAAAGTGATTTTGTGGCTGTTTCTTTCAAAAAGACCATTGCTGAAGCTCCTCAAGGTTCTTCGGTTTTTAGAAGAGTCAACTTGGCATCTTTGTGAAGCTGCCAGATGCTGCTTTTGCTCAAGCATAAGGGGAGGTCACAATAAATATACAGCTCACAAAAATTGGGAAATATTTCAAATATGTTCCTATAATGGAACATACCCTAATTTTTGTAAATAATATACTTGACACTAGCCCATTGAAGCTGCTTTTTGTTTTTAATTTTTTAATACAGCATACAACTTTCTTGTTTTCTGGTTAAATTCTAACAAAGAGACTAAGAATAGATGTTAAACAATTATATATGATCTTAGTATTATTGCTCAAAAAATGGTATTCAATCTAATGGTGGCCTATAACTTGTGGACAGTCCTGTAGATTCCTGCCTGTTCTTTTGTAACAGTGGTTAATAATGGCTTGCCTGTATTTTGGCAGTTCATTGTGGATTTTTGTTATTAGAGATAAACACTGAATTCGCTCAGCAACGATTTACTTGCAACACAACACCCCAGAGAGAGGAAAATTCATTTTTTTTAAATGCAGAATAATAGCAGCTGGTCTCTTCTGTGTCCCAGTGAGTAAAACCTCACCATGTGAACACTAAGCACTGGAGTCTGACCAAGGCACTTGCACCATCTGTGACTCCTGTACTGGCTACTCTACTATGCGTAATACTTTTGAAACCTGCACAGGAAAAGTCTGCAGCCAAACCTGTCAAACCTATTGCCATGTTCTTGCTGTAAATTATCCGAACGCACTCGTTCTCGACAAGACAAACAAGCAAAAACAAACAAAGCCATCTGTGCCCCATCTGTGATGCCAACATGGATTTTTTAGGCTCAGTGAGAGCTGCATGTAGACCAGAGGTCTTCACTCATACCCACAGAGCTCCTCGGTGGCTGCGGATTTCGTTCTGGCAAACTAGCAGGCTCACATTATAGTTTGGAGACGAAATTGATTGAAGTAGCCAAGGCTGGTGCAGTCCCCACTAGATTGGAACGAAAACCTGTTAGAGCTTCACCTATACCAGTGCAGATCACCATATCAATCATATTTATTCTAAGCTGTTGAGAAGCATAGTGATGTGATCACCCTCTAGTATGTGGGAGGATACTTTACTGTATCTGGTAAAACCTTGAGTTTAGATGAACGGATTCAACATTCTGTGAGTAGATTGTATTGATTGCAAGTAGTTCAAAATTAGTGTTATTTTTTGAGACTTGTTAGGATTGAACAGGTCGAAGCAGTTTTCATATAATCCTGTTTGTCCATGTCAGGCCAGCACTATTGTAATATTGGTGTGTAGAGCATGACACTGTACAGGTACTCACAGTCCATTAGCTTTAATGGCCAAGGTAGTAAAATTCAAATAAATTAGAAATAGAAAATTAAAATCTGTCTCTGATCTCTGGGCGTTGCAGCCATTAACAGCTGATTACCTCAACAGCCAAGCAAATGTGAATGCTTTGCTTTGCGGTCGTGTCCTCGCTTGCTTGTTAGCTCATATTTGGGAAAGAGACTTTTCCAGCCTTATTTGATGTGCTTAGAGTCTTTCTGTTACTCATGTTTTTGTGTGACTTTCTATTATCTGTTTGTATTCAGCTGTATGTGGTGTTCGTAAGTTATGTTCCTGTCCTATTGTAAGTTGTACCTCATTGTCCGTTCCCCCTCTACCTGTATATTCTCTTTCGCCTATAACTATATAAACTGGTTCACTTTTTGAGTCTCTGTTTCATCTGGCTGATCTTCTGCATTATTCGTAATACTGTCTGTCAGTGCATTTTTGGCCTCTGGCAAATAAGTGTATGGTCCATAGTACTATGTTTTTAAGATATACTGCTTTCATAACAACACAATACTATATTTTCTAAAATTATTGTGAATTTCTATGAATGTAAAAAAAGTGTAGTATAACAGTTTACGCTTTGAATGCTGTGTAGATGGTAGTGTTTCACTCGTTGTCAGTGGCGTCTTTGATTTCAGTGGTGTGTCTGTTCGTTATTATGGTTACGTATACGTATAGGTTCGCACACAGTTTTGTTGTTTTAAAAAAAACAATTGCTTTTACATTACAGTAGCTTAAAAAATGTGACTGGTACCACCCAGTTCAGTCAATGATGCTTACCTGTATTTAAAAATCCTTTCAATCTTTGATCCTGGTTCTGCTAGGCCAAATCTGGGTCGCTTGGTATTGTTATAATTGCATGAATGTTTGGCACTGTACCAGTCTGAATTTAAATGCAGACATTACAACACTGCAGAACCGCAAAAGCAGATCACCGTGACCATGAAGAAGAGTCGAGGTTGAGTGAGTTTGAACAAACAATATAAATCACAGTTTTGGAGGATGCACAAAGACAGGACGCATGTGTGTACATGTGGCAAAAAAGTACAACAGGGAAAAGTCAAATCTGTGTAACTGTAACAGAGTGGGTCAGACAGTGTCGGGATTATAATGTTGACCAAAATTAAATACAGACTTACATGGTATTGGTAACAGCAATTGGCCAATATTTTAGTCATTTAAAGATGTCTTGTGTTTTTGGCAGCTCTGGCACAGGTAGTTCTGACTGACAGAGAACTGTTACTCAAAAGATGTAGACCACGGGTGCATACGTACTACAAATGAGTAAACGGGAAAAATTTTTGAACACATATTTTGATTTAATGTGCCACAATACATAAACAGGTAGTTTTTGTGTGTGACAAAATCTTAAATAGTATTAGTCTCGCCAAGTGTTTACAATTTCAGTTAAAATATTCTCTTATACCACCGTTGTATTTTAAGTAACCGAAAGAAGTCATTCGCTTTTTTGCCCTGAAGAATACCAATTCAGAAATATTAACTTATCTTGTATACAAGTTTAAACAAAAAAATAGCTTTAGTCTTGCACCCTGTCGGCGCTTTTGCGACAGTGATCAAAATGGTAAAATAAATTAGGATTTTAAGTGCATACGGGAGCATGATGTATGAATGAAAAATGTAAGTGATGCCATAATAAATAATACAACATGGCTTTACGTAACACATTTTTTGCATTTTTGCATTTCTAGTTTGTGTCACAAAACTGGGTAATGATCTTCCGATCTTCTCCCTTAGACATATTTATTTGTGAAATGACTGACCAGCCTTGAAGGTGCTACAGGGACCTGGACCAGGGTCTCCTTGTTGGTGGGCTAGTATGTTCGATCACTGCTCTACCCAAATGTCATAAAAAATGTTATCCGGGAAATACTATTTTTTCAGTAATTGGATTTCTCATAGCATGTATACCAGTTACCCGATGTCAGTCGGTTTTCTCAGTCTGTGCCCACATGCCTAACCAACGTTTGCCAGGTCAGGGTATTCTGAAGACTTTGGCCTCTGTTCCCATTGACTTTTTGACTTGGAATTACATGCACCACGGAATTAAGCGCAGTGAACTGACTATCGGACGCTTTGTGGAGACTCTAAAGCGCTTTGCATACTCGAGAAGATAAAGAATTTAAACCTGAGATAAATATGTTTGAAGGTCTTAGATCAAGGTGAGACTTTTTTGAGATCTCTGCCACTCAGGGGGAGTCGTTTTTGCTGAGAAACAGGAGTAAAAGTCGAATTTTTTTTGGTTTTGATCTCACTTTTGTATAGTAACTCCTGTGTGGCTTTTTTTTCCTGTGGGCTACCCTATGATCACAAGGTACCTGATTGCATAGTGAGAGTGGTACTTTTGAGTCTGATGGCTGTGTAGGTAGCACTAGGCTATATTTCTCTCAGCGTCTTCCATTATAGAGCATTAATGAAGCATTTTATCATCTTGTATCATTCACTTTCTTCAAATATATGCACCTGTCATTTCAGCACACAGACAGAATTATATTTATACATGAACAGGCTGAGATTTCTTGATGCCATAATGACTGGTTGGATATGGCTGCTGTCTAGTCAGGTTCCCTCCAGCTCTATATCTGGCATAAATTATTATGTTTGGGCTTCATCTCCATCTCTAGTCATGTCTAGTTATAGAAACAATCTCTCTGAGAGTTTCCATATCAAAATCTGTGAGTCTAGCTGAGAATCTATCCGAGAGTCCAAGCAGATGGCAAGATTTATAGCGACTGGAGAGAGATTCAAGCGTCCATCTGTCTCCTTTTTGAACCAAATTACGCTTAGTTTATAAATGCCCAGCACTGCAAAAATCCTCAATGGTGTTTTACAACCATGAGGTATAATTTCTGGACATCATCGTTGTCATTTCACTGAGGGCTTTACTCTTGTATAATAATAATCTGAGCCAGTGGCCTGAGTCACAAATGAGAGGCTAAGGATTTTGCACTTAGTCAGACAAAATGTGGCCGTTCTCTTCATGAAACTTTGTGTGCTGTGTATACAATGGGGAGTTTTATAGTGTGCGTATATATACTCATTAGATTAGACACTAGTCTGATTAGACACTAGGTTCAACCACAAGAGGGCATAAAACTGCTTACCACACTACTTCCCTATACAAATTTAGCTTTTATGCAATTTACCTCTTGGTGAGAGACTATTAGACATGCCTCCGTAGGGGTGCAGTTTTAGGCTATGCCCCTCAAGGCCCAAGCAAGCTTGTGCCATTCCCTTTTGTTCTTTTATTTGTTTATTCATTTTACATTTGATATACATTTCAAAAAGAAAGTTTATGATCGACAGGTTCCTTGCAAAAGCAAAACAATCGCATCTGCACCACACAATGCGAGACTCCAGTTCCTGCTAGAAGACACGTCGCAGCCAGTTTTGAAAACAATTCCGTAGCTCATGTTTGGACACAGTACAGGCATTTAATATGAATTGGTATCGATCCACAGCTTGAATATTCTGTAAAGATTAAGCATAGTTTTTTTCCCCATTCTGGTTATTTGGGAGGAAAAATACCAAAGATTTAGGTCTCCCATAGCAAGGGTTTGCAATCTGGATAGAAGCATGTGTCCAGTCCGAGCCGTTTACAAGCTGTGTCTGTGTTGGGCAGAAGTAAAGCAGAGAGAATCAAGCAGTGACATCGTCATATATATCATATATAAAACTTCACTACACTAAAGTTGTAGAAGGTGTGATTATATTTGATCTGTAAATGAACTATCTCTCACATAACCTTTAAAAAAAATTGGTGCATTGGCTGATTTTTACTTCAGTCTTTTTAAATGTACAAGTATGCTGTTTAATGAAGGTGTTACGTTCTATGAATCAGGTTGTTGACTGAATTTACCCTGATCATTTATGCTACTGTAATGTTAATCTCAATTGCAGAAACCTGTGAGTTGCCACATTTAAAAGCTCGTCTGGTGCAAAATAAGCACATAAAGGTTTCTCAGACTGGGAGAAACAAGATTATCTGGTCTGATGAAAAGATTAAACACTCTAGACCCAGGTTGGTGGAGTAGTGCAGTGTTGGTTGACCTTATGGAAGTTTCTCCCATCTACAAGCAGGATGTTTGGAGCTCAACTCAGTGGCCACCTTAAGGAAGAGTTCAGATTGTTTCACACTTCTTCCATTTAAAGATTATGGAGGTTAATTTGCTCTTGGGAACTTTCAGTGCAGCAGAATTTGGTAGTCTTCTCTAATCTGTGGCCCCACAATCCTGTCTCTGAGCTCTACAGGCATTTCTTTTCTTCCCATGGTTTGGGGTTTGCGCTGATATGCTTTGTTAGCTCTGAGACCTAACATGGACAGCTGTGTGTATTTTCATATTTTGTCAAATCAACTGAATTTTCCACAGGTGGACTATAGTGAAGGTGCAGAAACCTCATAAAGGTGATTTAATATGTATGTCTTATGCTTGTGCTATGGGTTATTTTTTTTCCTTTACCTAAAGTGATGTTATTCTACCTAATGGGGTTTATTTTACAACCCCCCTTGTAACCAGACAGTCTGCTTTAGCAAAGTTAACACAAAACAGACATTTTCCTTTTATTTAAATTTTGTTGCCCCAAAGTAGTTAAGAACCATGATTTTTAATCCCTGGCTCAATGTTGCAAATTCATTTTAAGGTGTCTTTTGGAGTTATGGCCCCTACCCAGATTCTGTGCAAGTTGTGTATCAAAGTTAATCATTTCTTTATGAAATTTATAAATTGTAATATATTTTTGTAGCTTTAAGAAACTAGGAGTTTTATTACAGTAACTACACTGCTCCCAAAATTAGGGGATATTTTATTGTAATTTTTGTAAACAGGATATTATTACATCAATAATAGAAAGACAAACGTGTGTGGTGACGAACCATGCTGTACTACAACAAGATTTAAAGAGGAAACCGCAGGAATCTGTAGGACTCCTCATTCATTTAGAATTTGTGTTTTTGTGTGTGGGGGGTAGGCAGGTTTAGGGGATTAACAGACTCAGTCCATCAGGTAGGCGTGTGTACAAGCTTGTCACAGTAAATAGACCACATATATGGGTGCATGCACACACTCGCATACACATGTAAAACCAAGCAATCTACTTGAAGGAAATAAAATACACAAAAATATCTCTGTTTCACTCTTTCAAAAAAGAACAATGTACACACAAAAAAACAAATACTTGTGTATTTATACTCGAGTCAGATTTACACTTGTCAGACTTTTGCCAATTGGATTCAAGTCATACATATACTTTATGTATGTGGTCTCAACTCTGATTAAAATATTGAGTCAGACCGTTCAGATCAAATCTGATGTTGCTTTTACATCATTTGGCACTTAACGCTTATCGCCATGAGAGACTTGCAATGACGACAACAAGATGAATAAAATCCAGCATGATGAGTCAATAAAATTGAACCTTGGTTTAAACTGGTAAAGACATGGCATGTTTACTTTTTTGTTGGGAGGTATGTCCAATGATACAGCAAATCAGATCACACAATAGGAGCTTTTAATGTCCTTTAATGATGCCAATTAAATAATGCTGGAGCCTCAATGCCACTCAACGAGTCTTATGTTCACTTCTTCATGAGCAAAATATGGTAAAATGCTATTGCACCAAAACGCATATCAGTTACAAACGTAGGCTGATAGCCCTGATAGCCGCCCGATGGTTCACAAAGAGGAGCGACACGTCCTTAGAACTGCTAAACCTTAGTCATTTTAGTATTAAAAGACTTTAGAGGCTGTCATTTTACTATCCCTTGGAGTACCATTTTGTGCATCATTAAATAGTTGAAAGTATACGATACTATTAACTAGACGCACGATATGGTACAAATATTATATCACAATATTTAAAGACATTTTCATGATACACGATATTTATCACGATACATGTGATCGATGACAAAATGTTCATATGGCCGACCTGTATGACAGGAAAGAAGCCCAATGTTTGGACCGAAGTCCAAGTGAAACACAGCGTCCAAAATACACCATACCCGCTACAAGGCATGGCAGTGGCATGGGGTTGTAAATCTTGACTTGCATTAGTAGATATTTAGTGGTAGGTAGGCTTATTATTATTACTAGGCTATTGTTACAATTGAGAGTATCAACAGATTTCTATTGTGAGCTTGCAGATATTATTATTATTATTATTATTATGAGTAGTGGTAGGATTATAATTATTACCAGGCTATTACTATAATTATGAGGTTACAAGTGTTATTGTTATTTTTAGCCTATTGTCATTATACTAAGTACTATTACATTACAGTATTATACTATTCATTTCAATTCAAGTTTATTTATCTAGCGCTTTTTACAACGTAGCACTGTCTTTAAAGGCCAATCCCACGTTGAGCAAGCCTAGGGCGACAGTGGCAAGGAAAAATTCCTTAATTATTATTATTAATAATTATTAATAGTATTATTATACTAGTGCTTTTTAGTATTGTCCTTAATATATAGGTTTAGGTTTATAAACCAATATAGGTTTATGATTTAAGAATGTGTGTGCGCATGTGTGCGTGTGCGCGCGTGTGTGCGCGTGCGTGCGTGTGAGAGACTTATTTCTACCAACAACACAGCAGAGCCACATGCAAACGTTGGTCCAAACACAGAAAACGGCAAAATACCCTGTTTTAACTGGTAGATTTAAGATGAAATGTCGTTCCCGTCTACCCCCGGGGGAGAACCGCTGGCCTAGATTACTTTAAAGTGGTATATTGATTTTTTATGTACTATATATACACTGTCCAAGGTAGAACTCAAACAACATATTTAGGCTATCAATCATGTGGGCTATCTGTGACATGACATATACTTAAATCCATCGATGACTGCACATGCCACCTTTGTAGGTAGCATCTTATGACATGTCCACGTTTTAAGTCAAGTCTTTTATTTCTGGCTAAGATGTAAATCAAAAATAACAACTAAAGTACCACTTTCAAAGTTAGGGTTTTTGTTTGATGTTGAACTGGAGTTGTTTAAGCAATAGAACACAAGAGGGAGTGTATTATCGCGAATAACATTACAGCTGTGATGATTTGTTTTTTGGCAAGAGCCCATGTACTGCTGAAGTTAAATCCAGCTGTAATGTTATTCTTTATGTAAAGGTAACAATTCTCTACCCAGCCTTCGCACTAAAATCACTGGGCCAGTTTGACCTGAATCTACCTAGAAATGTCGAGCACTGGTCATTTGAACATTTCAATTTCTACTAATAGCACCGAGCTGAATTTACCTATGCTACTTAAAATTTCCCCCAAAATGGTTGCCAGATGGCGATTATTGACCAAAGCAAATACATTGTTTATGGTCATTGGTTATGGAATGCATGTTTTCTCTTTTTTTAGAGTATTAAATTATGCTACAAAAGGTTTTTATAACACTACCAAGTAATGCTGGTTCTAAATATAAATTGCAAATACGTAAAGATTAAAGAGACTAAAACTAAACTTAATTAACCCATTAACTGCCAAATTTTTTCTGAACATTTTTTATTTTATTTTTGTCTGCTTACATCCCAACCCATCCCATCAGTAGGTGAGTTAAAGCACTCAATCCCCAAATGGGGATCATGGTTTTTAATGGCTTAAGAAGCAAACCTTATAATTTTGTTATGTATTAGGTTAATTGCATTATTGTGTTATGTGTGCATTTGTGGTTATTTGGCAATGGATCAATATAGTGATACCATTTTTGTGTAAAAAAGCTGTGCTGACGCATTATCAGATTGTGAGGTTAGAACTAAGTTCATAAATTTGAATATTTTTAGTGTCATACACAAACAGAAAATACATTAAGTGGATCGAATTACCTAATCAAATAATAATGTAAATTATTATATATACAATAGATTAAATTCATAATTTAACATTCTGTTTTTGTGCTTATTGTCTATACATTTTAAGCTCTTAAAAAACTTCTCTCTATATGTGTTTGTGAAGAGAAACAGTCCAGTTTTCTGTTTATCTATATCAATTAAGGTAAACTACCAGGTCATAGGTTGTGTTGGGAAAAATGCATGTAAAGGTTATTATACCGGGTAAGTCAAAAGTCACAGGGCATGTCGTGTGCTGCTTCGTGAACCTTTCGCAAAGGCTGCCAAAACCATTGTTGGTTTTATTTCCATTGGTAACGGTCTTCCAACAGACACTATGTGGCATAGTCCCGGTTTCTCGAAATTTGGAAATGAGGGATGCAACAGTGTTGTGTGAAATTTTTTCTGGGTGTTGGTTGTTGTTTTGGCTATGATACGGCATTCCCCGGACATCAGATTCGTCAATTCCATCTTCACTTAACTGTGACGAACCACACATATGAACTTTTTGTGTTGATAACTTTTGAACCACAAGAGGTATTAAAAAAAGATGAGACTATGAGATGAGACAATCTGGTCTTCTCTGATGTACTATATGACCACCTTCCCATGGAAAAACTTGCCTTTTTTCCAATATGGCGGCTTTCAAGATGGCGGCCATGTTCCGGACGTGGCCTAAAAGATAGGCCCCTCTCCCATTACCTGCTGGGGTATTCAGATATGTCATTTTTCCTTTTGTTTCTGAAATTAAAAGTCATTTTGACTCACCCTGTATATAGGCAAAAATGCCAGCAAGCAATACAGAATTCTTAAAATTACAGGGTAACTTTCCTCCCCCATATCAATCAGATTATCTAATTTTACAATCTTGTACACTTTTGAGCAATAAAAATCCAAACCCAGAATTGCTAAACTTGATGGTTATGGCAGTTTGGACCCTAACCAGACCAAAACTGGTGGCCTGTTTCAGATTACCAACTAACAATTAATCTTTTAAGTAAAAAATTGTACATTTTATAATATATTTCATATTATAATATATTTTGAAAGATTTAGTAAACATAGAAGTGTGCTAGTTTTGTATCCACCAATTACCTATGTCGTGATTTTATTTTTGTAATGAATACTGTAAGTAAATTAGCAAATTTGTAAAGTGAATTTGTTTTCTAGTACCAACTCACTGCAGCAATGAGCAAATAGTGGCACATGACTCATTTTTATAGTTCTTATAATTTTCTGACTAAGTTTTTGTTGTTTGGACTATTAAAAGCATTTTGCAGTGTTAGGTTTGGCCCGATTTCTTCACCCAGGACAGAGCTGAACTTATGAATTACATAGAATTTATAACCTCAAATTGTTCATCTGGGTCCCACAGTTACCTTAATGCATAAACGTGCTTATATATTTATATTCTAACAATCAACTTAGAGCAAGTAGCTAACACAATCAGACTTTATGCTAGAGAAAAAAAAATAATTTTGTGAAATAAATTTAAATTAAAGCAGGCACAAGTGCCTGCTAGCTTAGCAAACCAAATATTCTTCAGTTCTACTTTGGATTGGATTAATTTATCAAGAGAACGTCAGAGATAAAATACTTGCTTCTAAACGGTAATAAAGTTGTTTACTATAACGTACTATGATGGTTTAATGTAACGTACTGGAAGAACTTCAAGAAAACTAATCCCATACATTGTGCAGGTTTAAATATTAAGTATTACTTGAGGATGCCAGTAAAAAATCGCCTTTAATCAGCCAGTGCTCTTTGGCTTTTCATATTTTCTATCTTTCTTGGCTGACTGAGTGATGTGTGAATGGAGTTCTTCTGACAGCCAGTCCAACTATATAGTGAAGTGACTTTTCAGTTTAAAGCCATCAGTTGTAGATTTTTGACTTTATTGACATTATTGACTTTATTCGCATCATTGAAGATCCATGGCAATCTTTTTCAGTGAGTGGCATCACCTGTCTGTAAAATCACATCAAAGGCAAAACCCCTAGGGTGCCATGACACACATACATGAAACACTCTCGCAAAAACAGTCACACACTCCCCATGTGTGAAAAAAAAAAAACACCAGCCGCATATTGAAGTGAAAAGCCAAGAGTTTCTAAATAGTAGAAAACAAAAGGGGAGCAAAAACATGGATGTGGTACTCAAAGTAGGGTCTGCACACCCCTTAGAGGTGTCACAGAGCTGTTGCCTGCTATCTCACATTTGAACTCGGGACTGTGCTAACTCGGTTGACCTTTATTGTGCAAGTTACTCCTGTTTGTTCATGTTTGCATTTGTGTGTATGACATTCTGCTGCTTATTTGTAACTAGCTGTAAATGCCGTTCATAGGTGTATGCATCCTATTATAGGTAGTACTCTCTTGTTTGTTCTTATTATCTGTACAGTTATGCACTGTTTAATGAAAGCATTGATTTGATTTATTAAAATATAAACGTGCACGGGGTCAAGTGACCCACGCTTGGCACTTCTAGGTTAAGCAAATAGCACCGCCTTACCGATAGCTCAGTAATGGCGATCGACGAGGACGACCGAACGATCTGGGGCGAAAGGTAGGAACCCTAACAAACGGACAAACATTGATTGGATGGTCATTAAACAATGCTTACCTGTATAGTCACAGGTTTTATTTGTCTGATCTTCCATGTTGTACGTAATACTGTCTTGCAGTACATTGGCTTACGGCAAACAACAGTGTCTGGTCCGTCCTCTTGGGTGTTATGGCCGCCTTCTACACTGGGTTCTAATTGTACTAAACTTCCATAAATTTTAAAGTTTACTATGCAACAGTTCAATCTTCCACTCATTTACCAATCATTTGCACGCAATTTACGTAATTTTCTTAAACACCCTTTACATTACAGAGGCATAAAAACACTATGTGACTATGATATTGTCCGGTTAACATCCATTTCGGTGAACGGCCTGTTTCACAGAACGTAGTGTGGCCGTTAAATGGTGCCTACCTCTATATGCCAGTCCAGGAACTCCAATTTATAAGCTTTGTAAGTTGTGAAATGACTGGTAGAACAGTGGATGAGTTTTATGTCTTCATTAACTCATTTTCTGTCTTTCCTGTTTTCCACTTCGCAGTTTCCTACCAGCCACCACAAACCATTTGTCTTCTCTTGTTCTTCTACGCTTCTTTGTTCCCTTTCTCTTTCATTCCTCTTTGCACTAACTCTGTAAATTTCCCATCCATTATCTGTCTGTGTTGTCAGGAGTGAGATCAAAAGTTCAACCATCCAGTCAGACGCGTTTAAAGATACAAAGCCATCCTTCAGTCGTCGTCGGCTTCTTCTCTAACCCGCTTGATTGACGCTTGCTTTGATCTAACAAGTAACAGGGGAATCCATCACCTCTTTTCCAAGTGAACATTGATTTATTAGTCCTATTTGCTATATTTACCCAGTCAAATCGCTTCATTTGTCACTTCCCCAGCTGTCTGCGCTCCTATGTTGTGTCCATCAGGGGTTATATAAAGGCTGCTTTTACCGAAATGTGTTGACACATTGAATATGCACACGCATATTATAAATTCCCCATGGCTGTCATGGCTTTAAAATTAAATATGAATGTGTCCGTTTTATGAACCCAGATACCACCTTGCTCTGTGCAGCTCACCTGTCAGAGAAGACATTCTAAATATTTAATATCATAAATCATTGATTCCCCCAAAGTGTCCAGATCACTCTGGAAGAAAACAATGGCGTCGTGCATATGTGGCCTTCACTCGTAGGAATTTCAAGCTTTTTTACGAGGTGGCAAAAAGCTTTTAGACTTAGTTGAAGTTTCATCTTTGCACCGTCCACGTCTATAAATAAGAAGTACATTTAAGTAGCATTGGAAAGAGAATAGAAATTGCTTTTGTAAAAGGTGGTCGGCTTCGAGAAGACTATGATTCACTGTTTTAAAATGGTTAAAGAGAGTCCCTATTTGGATGATTGAATAATGGCTATGCTAGTGTCATACATTTGAAATCGCTGCACAAAATGTTCTGGACGTTTTCTTCAAGAAAGCCTACAATCAGAAATGAGTAATAACAGATCGCACCAGTACGTCACCATGTGTTACACATTATTATTTGACACGTTAATTATTTCAGTTAAAATCTAGGCCACCCAAGGAGGATGGTCCCTTTTTTGATTCTTGGTCCTCTCAATGTTTCTTCCTTCTATATTCAGGGAGTTTTTCCTTTCCACTGTTGCCCTAGGCTTGCTCAATTTGGGATTGGCCTTTTAAATTAAAATAATATTGTAAAGCTGCTTTGAGAAAATGCTCCATTGTAAAAAGCACTAGATAAATACCTTTTAAGTCAGACCTTTTTAATTGCTTGTTCCTCGGATGTCCCTACTTAAGAATCTACTGAGCAGGGAGGACAAAAAAAAAATCTTTATTTTACAGCACTTTTCAATTTTATGAGGACTATGTGGAATCAATACAAGGAAAGGGGAAGAAATAAAAATATTTTTTTATTTAAAAATAAAATTATTTTTATTTAATTATTTTAATTATTAATTATTATTTAAAATACAACTAAATTAAAAATGAATCTGGAAAAAAAATAAACGAACAGAAGAAAACGGTTGGTTCTCCATCGGAGGGCCGAAAAAGCTGAAAAAAAATATATATAGATCTGAGAAATACACCCCTACCCCCACAATTTTTTATTTATTTTTTATTTTTGTATTCTTCAAATATGATCGTCGGCGCATCCGCGAAACAAGCAATAAAAAAAGTCTGGCCTTACTTTGACTTTACATATGTGGAAGTTAGGGTACAGGAAGACCAATTTACACTAATTAGGTCAATTGACAACATAATTGGGTATAAAAAAAGCTTCTCAGAGTGTCAGTGTCTCTCAGAAACCAAGATGGTAAGAGGATCACCAATTCCACCATTGCTGCGCAGAAAGATTGCGCAGCAATACCAGAATGGTGTTACCCAGCGTAAAATAGCAAAGACTTTTAAGTTATCATCATCAACCGTGCAT
>JAUZSU010120579.1:0-18385 GCA_034780255.1 Parotocinclus maculicauda
GTTCTTACTAAATTCCAGTCAACGTTTGAAGAACTTATTCAGTGTGATCTGACGCGCTTTTGCTGTGGCTAAGTGGCTTTTTTTTGTGACTTGTGGCTTTTTTTTGTAGTAAATGGAAATGTTAGGCAAAGACCTGTAGGTGGCAGTGGAGGGTTGGGGAGAAACTCGGGAGTTTCTTCACGGATATTACATACTGTACACGTTCTTTGGTCCGATTAAGCAAAATTTAGGTCCAAATAAGCGAATAAAATTACACGTATATAATGGGATTTGTTTCGGTACTTTAGGATTTGATCTGAATAAGCGGCTGGTCCCATTAACCGGTGGTCCTATTAACCGGATTCGATGTTTTTAATGCATGTTTTTTTAAGATGTGGTCTTTCATTCCAGTTGTTGTGCTGATCATGAAACTCACTTGCCCCAATTCAGGGGTGATGCAGATAAACCAGGAGCACATATGACACAAGGTAGGAACAGACCTCGAACGGGGCACCGGTCCATCTTTGGGCTCACAGATCTTCCCTCACTATGCAACACTTTGCCAATGCCAGTTAATCTAACACATTTCAAAGAATCAAACCCACACAGAACATGCAATCTCCACCCAGATAGTGGTGGGGATTGATTTTGAATCCTGGTCTCTGGATCTGTGAGGTAAGAGCACTAACCACTGCACTGTCATTTCTGATTATGAACCTTCTGAAGGTATTTACAGGTCCATAGTCAAGCTCTGAGCCTGAAGTGCTGTTCACTCGACTCAGCATTTTCTATTTTAACCAGTAGAAGATTGTGATCTGCAGTGTCAGATGTCATGCTGAGATCAGTTAGTATGAGCAAACAGATGGTCCAAGGCCAATAAAAGGTCAGGACTTTAACCAGATCTGTTGTAGTACGACGATAAGAAAATCTTATGCATGTAATTCTTATGCAGTTATGACCTCTGGCCACAGAACTGAAAGTGAGTAAAAAGGAAAAAGTACACTCAGGAGAGAGCTTGAAGTCTTGAAGCATGTTTCACTGAAGCTACTGCTCTCACTGACAGCATTTACTTCACACTCATCTAGACCACTTACAGTTGTGGAGTGTATGGGAGCTGAGGGAAAGCAGCAATAACGTTGCTTGGGCGGCACTCAGTAACCAATGCTGAGATGCTCTGCAAGGGCTGTGTTTCCCCCATCATTTCTAAACTGAATTTCGGACACACACACCCCTTCCAGGAAAGAGCCCTGTGTCTTCCTTCATAAAACCCAAGAGCATGCAAACATAATGGTGATGTGGGTCAGGTAGCTAGGTGGGGGTCACCTGTAAAATAAGCACAATAAAGATGGAATTAAGCTGAATGAAGCTTGGCCAGGTGGCACGACCAAGCAGTGTGGAGCAGAGGAGGGATGAAGAGGAGGAGTGAAGGCTCTTGGTCATGTGTTATCACTGAAGAGCTGGGGATTGAACTCACAGCCTTTGGAACACTAATTAACTCATAATAAAGGTCACTACTTAATGAGAGTGGATACAATCCAGACAAGTAAGGGTTTATTGATTTAAACAAGATCCACCATGGGCAGTTTGACAGCACTGGGATTTAAGGTGTCAACCTGCTTGCCATTAGGCCTTAACCAGTGAGGAACAACTATTGTATATTACATTTGCATTTACAGCATTTAGCCGACGCCCTTATCCAGAACGACTTACAATTCAAAGCAATTGTGGGTTAAGGGCCTTACTCAGGGACCCAAATGTGGTAGAGGTGGGATTTGAACCCTAGACCTCCTGGTACATAGTCCAGTACCTTAACCACTAGTCTACCACAGTCCACACCAAGCTGTGGGGTTGCTTATTAATGGGTATGCTAAAAGGATTTGGCAAAATCTCAAGAGACTAATGAATTGTTCCAGCTAATTTGACTAACATGGCGCTAAGGTAGTGCATTGGTCTAATACACTAGCCCACCTTTGCAGTAATCAGTGCTTAAGAGACTTGGTGCTGCCTATCTGGACCCAGTTGGCTTGGTGTGAGACTGCGGTAGCCTAGTGGTTAAGGTACTGGACTCTGGACCTGATGGTCCTGGGTTCAAATCCCACCTCTGCCAAGCTGCTACATTAGAGTGCATAAGCAAGGCCCTTAACCCACGATTACTTGAATTGTAAGATGGTATGAGTTGTAAGTCATTCTGGATAAGGGCGTCTGCTAAATGCCATAAATGTGAGAAAGGGTACGCCAGCCAGAGACCCCCATCAGCAATTAAGTTTAACATTGGAAAACAAAAACCATGCATCTGAATCCAAATCCATAACCTGAGTGTCCAGCTCCCAGTCTTTGAGGGGTAAAACGTCCACCTTCCATATACAGTATATAAACCAACAAATATTTCGAATTGCTAATTGACTCTAATCCTACAACATCTACTCAAAGCCTCAGAGACACTCAAGAAAAAGCAATTCTTTGCTAGAAGCTTCTCATTTCAGCTTAGAGTCCATCATTACCTCAACGCTCCTGCCATGCTTCTCTTCCACATCAAGCTTCCAGATCACTATATGAATTATACATGATCTCTGATTACCATTACTACCACAACATCACTCTTTTTGATTAACATTCCAGCAGGGAAAACCCCTGCAACTCACTTGTGTGGATTTCTGTTGACGTCACCCATCACTCTTGTGAATGTAAGATTTCAGACAGCGACACTCGATCAAGCGCAGGCCCACTCAAGGCATTAAATGGGACACATTTTTGGAAAACAGATAGCTCGCATTCTTTTGGTAAATCCACCAAAAATCAACACGAGGATTTTTTTAAAAGCCAGGAAAATATTTCCCTGTAAGTGGAATATTTGTTTGGGTCCAAAGCAGCTGGGAGTATTTAGGCTTGTAAATGTTAGTTAGCCACTTGTTGTGTCTGGTGTCCATGACAACCGTGAATGGAAGAATCTAGATTGGGGCGCATGGTGGTGTTGTTTAAAGTTTTACAGTCTCATTAGCAGTGGTGCAGGGGTGCACTGAAGCACGAGGAGAGAACAAACAGGGTTGCCCATCTGCCCCGAAATGAAATGGCCACCCTTGAATGATTATGGAACCCATTTGATTTTATTGGTTTGTCCCGTTTTGTTTGGTAGAGCTGCATGGGGTTATTTGCATCCGCTCAAACGTACTTACTCACCCACGGGGGTAAAAATTAAAGTTCTGACTATGGATTGAGTTGTAAGTTTGAGATTTGAGTGTTCACGCTGTGACTTGGGGCCAGCTGGCACTGCCATAACACTTTGGCAGAACTCTGTAGAGGTGAAGAGGTGGGTGTTTTGCAAAATGCTTGGGTGTAGCACAAAATCTTTAGTCTCCATGTGAGTGTTATTTGCTCTAACCGCATGAACACAAAAACAGTCAAATCTTGCTCTAAAATTTGAACAATAACATATAACATATTTCAGTGCATTAACCCGTATGGACAGCGTGTATCTTTTTGTAGCTTATCAACAATGGATGGTGTTCTCAATTGCATCTTGGCTCTACTTACAACCTCCCCTACCATACTATCACTGGGTCACCTAAACCTTCATGTTACATAGTGGGAAAGAATGAGGTAATGCATGCGTATTCTACAGGGTGAGTCAAAAGACACAGGACACAGGTCTGCATCGTGGACTTTTCCCAAAGGCTGTCAAAACCATTGCTTAGGTTTCTTCATCGGTTCTTCTGACGATCACTACATGACTTGCCGTCCAAAGTCCTGGTCGGAATTTGGCTTTGAGCGATGCAACAGTGCTGTGTGAAATTGGTGATCTTTCTGGGTGTTGGTTGTTAAAGTCTGCCTCTATGATACGCCAGCTGAATTCCCCAGACGTCAGAATCGCCAGTTCCATCTTCAGTTACCTGTAACGATTTGTGTTGGTAACTTTTGAACCACAAGAGGTTTGCAAATTTGATTGTGGCAATCGATTTCTGAGACAATTCTTCAAAACTTCTTTGATATCCTACATGACCACCCATTTCCCATCGGAAAAACTTGCCCCTGATCCAATGGTGGCTTTCAAGATGGCGGTCATGTCCCAGAAATAGCTTAATAGATAAGCCCTCCTCACACATGACTTGCTTGTTTCCATTTTGTTTCAGAAATAAAAGGGTGTCCTGTGTCTTTTGACTCAGCCTATATATTGTTCTTCAATTTAATGGTTTAAGAAATATGAAAAAATGTCAAAATGACCAGGATGGATCAGATTTTTATTGCAGGGTTAGATAGGTCACTGGTGCAGCAGCGGGGATGATCAACGGGACTGGCTTTCCCAACTTGAGACACTCTTTGCGTGTGACCCCTTACCTGGGACACACCCACGGCACTCAAACCTGCCTCCCTGCATCGGTGAGCTTGCAAATTAAACCGCCATATCACCACAGGCATGTGTATACTATTTATCTAGGTCATAGTGTAGGGATGGTAAACCATTGGATGAAAATACATGGACGATTAAGCTAAAAAGTATTTCCAAATGTACATAAGCAATACATTGTTTTTATTCATAGTTGTCAAAGATACCAATTGACCTGGCACACGTCTAGGGAATTTGGGAAGGAAATAGAGGATCCGATGTGGGAGGAAACCCACATAAACATGCAGAGAACATGGAAACTCAACAGAAGCAGCGGTCGGGCTGGTATACAAACCCATTTCTCTGGAACTATGAGGCGTCAGCTCTAACCGAGCTCCCCCCCTCCCGGAGATACATCATATATTTAAATATAGACCACATGCCTTAACCATTTAGTTAAGAATAAAATATGTGCAGCAGTAATTTAACCTTCAGCCCTTTAGTGTTTATTTTGCCCTAATACACTTTAGGTATCATGTTTTATGTGTTGATTTTTAAATATTGAATCACAAATGCTATTTGACTCATCACGCTAAAAGGCAAAAAACAAACACGGAAATCGAAATGTCACTTGTAAAATGCGCCTCATTTTAAAAACGTGTTGATTTTTAAAGTCTATACGGAAACATGCTTTTCTGCAGTATAGATACATGTATGCTGAGTGGCCACTTTATTAGAGACACCCGTAGTTTCAAGATTGGAGCTTCCTTGTATGGAAGTTAGACACGTGACTGGTGAGCAGAATAAAGTCAAGTGTTTCTGTAGCTCGGCATTAGAATGGGAAAATCAAGTGAGCTGATCTGAGTGAGATGGATCAAGGCATGGTCATCTGATTTGTGCTGGATTAGACAGGGCCTGTAGGGGTTTCTAATGGAGCAGTTGTTGAGAGTATAACGAGATGTATGATCGAGGAAAAATATCCAACGAAAGGGGTGGACGTAAACAACTTTGTTTTTTTTTTAATATAATATTTTTTATTGGGGGAAAAACAGAATCTATACATACACAGACAATTTCACACACTTTCCTTATTTCCCCTTCCACCATTTTCCTTTATCTTGCACCCCATTTCCTTCCCACCCACACCTACCCGCCCTAGATTGAGATAGAAAGAGTAATAACTAAATTGTATAAAAAAAATAAAAAAATAATAATAATAACAATAATAAAATAAAATAAACAAAATAAAAAAATATATATAAAATTAAAATTAAAATAAAGGGGGGAGGGAATTCAGCCGGCTGGGAGTGTCTTCAGCGACCTAAAGTAGACCAAGAGGGGATACCATTTCCTATTAAACTTATCTGTATTCCCCCTTAGAGTAAACCTAGTCTTCTCTAGTTTAAGAAACCGCATAACTTCTCGTAGTCAAACTGAAACCGAAGGGGGGCACGAAGACTTCCAAAGGAACAGAATGCAATAAACAACTTTGTTGACAAGCAAATGTACCCCTTAATGGCAGCTGTTTACTCAATGGCAGAAGGAATTTCAGCAGGACATTTCATAATGCCTTAAGTTTTATAAAGTTGATAATGGATTGGTCCCAGGACCATGACTATGGGTTTTCCTTGCTTACCTGGTCTTCACAGTTCTCTAGGACAAGATGAAAGGGCGTTTTGCTCAGTTTTTTTCATTCTAATCCGTGCCAACTGCATGAATTCCATTTAAGTCAGTATTGCTGCAGAATAAATTGTATATTTACATTTACGGCATTAAGCAGACGCCCTTATCCTGAGCGACTTACAACTGATACGGTCTTGCAATTCAAGCAATCGTAGGTTAAGGTCCTTGCTTAAGGACCCAACTGTGGCAGCTTGGAAGAGGTGGGATTTGAACCCAAGACCATCAGGTCCAGTACCTAAACCGCTAGGCTACCACAGTCAATTTTAACACTCAACAAATAATTTCTGTAGTTCTAAAGGCCAAATCATGTTCAGCTCACTACTACGTTTAATGTACACAGTTATTTATGCTTTAGCAATGGAATCAGGTGACATACACTCCCCGGCCAGTTTATTATGTACACCTGTCCGAGACAATCCTAGAAAGACAGAATCATTTAATACTCCAAGGATTTGGACAGCAAAACTATGAGGCTCATCTCCCAAAGATTGTATCATCAGGATTTAGTGTCACGGTGAGCATAAAGAAAACAAACTACTGTATATAGCAGACACACACTGCGAGATTGCGCCATATTTCTATGTCTTATTACCTGCTGTAAATCTTCAGAGCATCCCACTGGTGAGCTTACACCGTTTAAAATGGCGTCTTTGGTTCTTTATTTTAGGCTCTATTTTGCTGAAACTGCAGCAGCTCTTTCCTCTGTAATCGAGATGATTTGATTTACAGTGATTTGATCTTAGCAGCATGGGGGAAATGACAGAGTATCCGGTTCTTCCCTGCTAAGCTGCTGTTTCACTTTAATTTTACTTTAGTAACAAGCGTGACGTGATTAAGAGGTATTTATGCACACTCCAGGCTTGTGTTACAGCCTAAGCGTGTTTGCATTGTTACTGGTGTAATCAAAGGGAAAAGTGTATTTTAAAAGGGAGGAAAAAGCTCACAGTTCTGCACCCATTTACCCCCCCAGAGCAGGCAAAAGACACTTTCTTATTTCTTATTAATTTGCTTTGGCTGCAGGCTTTGTATGTTTTGAAATGAGCCACGTCTTCACTTGTTTGTTAAATTGCATTTAACACACAGGCCCCTAGGAGGCAAAGAAAGAGCTACTTAATGATGTGAGGCCCCTTTTCCATGACTGAGTTCAAGCTATTTAGGCTCATGGCCATTTGCAGAGATGTGGCTCCATAAGTTTTGCTTGGTTTGGTTTGGTTTGGATCCATGTGAAGGAAGCTGCCCCTTGTGCTGCAGCTAAACAGGACGCGGTTTGCCACTTGCGCCACTTGGATCATGGCCGCAGACACGAGGTCCTGGTATCTTCTGATGAAGTGACATCCAGGCTCTTGGTCTGTCTGCACAGATTGCTGAGCTTTCCTGGTGCTACACTTCACATCAAAGCTCCTGGACAGACCAAAGCTTTTTTAAAGTGGCATGCCTGGACAGATATTGCAATCCGAATCAGTCAGAGCAGGATGAGATAAAGGCAAGACAGGAGGGCACACGGCGAAACAGGAAGTCCTGTCTGTGCCTTGCATTGTATAACCCTCTGGATTTCAGTGACACTTTTGTAGCTATAAGTACCACTGGAAAGTTTGTGAACCCTCTCAAACTGTCCTTCCGTTTTCGCTTTTTGTTGCTCATTCATTCCAGGCTTGTCAATGATGAGTTCTGGAAAGATTTTTCCCATAAATAATGTAAAGTGAATAAATTCTTTCCAGATCCCCAGAAAAACACACTGTATAAGGTGTTATATCTGGTAATATAGTTGCATTGTACAGGTGGGGATAACGTCTGTACGTTTTAAAGCAGTGCCTTTACACACATTAACATTAACACACTATTGTATAGTTGGGCAAAATCATTAACACAAGGATTAAAAAAGCACAAGTAAAAAAAAATTTGAAGTTGAAAAGTAAAAGCAAATCACTTGCTCTATTGGTGAACTCCGGGCGCTAGCTGTTAATGCTAACTGCAGCCTGAAAGCAATGAGGAGTCAGTTGTTGTTTTTCTTTCGACTGGGCATTATTTTACAACCCAAGGAGGACTGCACTAAAAATACAGTTCTGCAGATATAAACATAAAGGAAAACAGGATAAAGACAGTGGAGAGCTCAGTACGGTCTGTTGTGAGTTCCTGAATCACTGTGTACTAAATCGTAAATAGTTACTCATGAATCGTGACTCACAAAGTTTCGGCTAAAAAAAGGGTCGATTCATGGGAATTTAAGCAAGTTTTCTGGTCAAACTGTATTGGAAACGAATTGGATGGAAGCAGTTTTAGATGAATCACAAGCGTTAAATGTTGAGGATCAATTGTCACACAGGACTTTCACCATTAGTTGTGACGCAACTGATGAGCTATCGGGTGTTACCAAACAAGCTGACTTCAGCCTGACTCCCACACCAAAGTACTTCTGTCTTATCAGAATTTCAGCAAGAGGAAGTTAGTTATCTAGTGTTTGATGTCCTGTAAACATTCCACAAAAGCTCATTAAAATGCTCTCTATTGGTTTGGCCAGTTTTAGCAGAGACCTAGGAGTAAATCATGTAATACCACCAAATTTACATTTGTAAACAATTCTACAGGACTATACCAACTGGTAGTGACGATATGTGATCTGAACCAAGAAGCCCTTAATCCTAACAATAATTTCTGACCTATTTATGTTTAGAGCTGATTGTAGGAAAATCCGACTATCTCTAGTAGTCAAAAGTTCGTGATTTGTGTCTGTTTCTGATTTACATGTCGAGCAAACGTAATCCTATTTCTTCTCATTGCGTCTTTACTCAAACATTTACTATTGTGTTATTTAGTGGGTATATCTTATGGAAAAAAGGAAGCTCCATGTCACAAAGCAAAACCACTGTACATTTTGAGGGAGGATGTGGGACAGAATTAAGGTTTTGGATGCTATCAAGCCAAACTACTCCAAGATGTCAACAGACACACACACAGGATCCCCTGATCCCACACTACGACTTTCAGACTCTTCTGACTCAGCAGAAATTCAGGAAAAGGGAGACCAACCCAGAGCTCAACCCCAGAATGGAATGGAATCGTCTGAGGACTTCAGACCATGACACAGAATGAACTGTGACTTGACCCAATGCAGAATAAGGGGATTCCCTTGGTAGTATTTTGTAGTAGGGACAGGGATGGTAGTAGGGATTGGGAATAAAGCTTTAGATTGAGTGGCTGAATCAGCCTGGTTCATATGCCTTCTTTGCTTTGTGAGTTGTGGCTTTGGTTCGGTGAGTACAATATGGTGGACTGTGGTACTCTAGGGGATGAGGTACAGGAGTATAGATCAGAAGGTCCAGGGTACAAATCCCACCCACAAGACAATTGACTCATAATTGCAATTGTGTTGTACAATCAGTAAGTGGATTTATGGGTCTGATAATTCACAGAATTCCACAGTGGAACTTTGGAATTCAAACTTATTAGTAAATTTGTTTGAAGTGGAAATCCAATTCATTTCCGACACACACCCTGAGGCTGGGTCAAATGCTTACAGGTTTTCCAATGTTTAAATTTGGAATTTTTGAGCAAATTTAGGCGGGGAAACGATCCAAACTGGTTGAATAATGTAGCGTTTCAATTGCAAGGTTTAATTGTAATTTGAATGTATTGTCTTCCAGTGGGCTCACTGCTTGACCCTGTTCTGGTTCTATTCTGTTCCTGAGCTTCTGTCTCACCTGAGGCCTTTTTGATGCAAGAAACAGACTGTTGAATGGCATCTAGGATTGACAAGACTCACAATATGCAAATATGTTATTTCTTAAATAAAACATAACAATATCTGTCTCAAAAGAAATTAAAATAAGAGGTTTACCCATTCTTCTAGGATTTGCATAGTAAATCAGACAGATGTATGTTTCTTTATGTCTGATAATCTCCAATTTAAGTGAAAAAACAAAAGTGATGATGTTTTGCAATTTTGCTGTTCTTTCACACACACTTTCTTATATATTCCAACAACATGATTCACGCCATGTGTCTCTGTGCTGCATTTCGGCAGCCGTGCTACAGAGCGTTCTCATCTGTATTGGTGTATTTTTCTGCAAATTGAAGGAAAATATACAGCAAACTATTGGAAAACAATGTCATCGCATTATATAGTGTCTGCAAGCAAAGAGGCTCTGGGAAGACGCTATTATGGAGAGAAATTGCAAACTGTCTGCGGGAATGGTGTCTATGGGAATCGGTGCGGAAACAACGTAGCCCACATCTTAGCTTTAGGACTGTAAAAAAAAGAGAAAAAGAGCACAAGTATGTCTTTCTGACTTTGGGGCGTATATAGAATGGTCTTTAGAAATTTCATCATTAAATTGTATTTAAGAGATAGAGCTATTAAATATGGTACTTGGTCTGAGGTTCTTTGTTTTCCCTGTGGCTCTGCTCATTACACTGGTACATGATAGTCCATGAAAGCCAACATTTTTTAGACTTCACAGTGCCCTTTGTATTGTTTGTGCTAAGAAGATTCTGGTATCCAGCATGGTTAAAAAGATATGCTGGTCACTCTTACCAGCATGTTTCATTAAGGTTTACCAGTATAACCACTGTGTTTTGCAGGTGAACCAGTAACAGTATGTCTGTTACTATGGTGGTGCATCAGTTAAAGTTCTGCCTGAGGTTCAGTTCCCATCGTGGTTGTTCCCTTAACCCACCGTTGCTTGGATTGAACCTTGTAAGGGCATTGCATCTTTCCATTCTTCAGCTGTTGTTCTGTTTTTGCAGAAGCACCCACGTTCCCATTCCTTCACCACAACTAGTCCCATATTCGCTCATTCTATGTCATGTGAAACACATTCGTACTGACTTGCCATGCTGTAATTTAGCTGTCACAGAAAATGTCAGCCCTCCTCCATGATTGTCACTATCCAAATTAATCATGTTTGTGTCGTGTCAAACTCTTTTAGCATTTTGGAGGTGGTGGATGAGATACGCTGTCATAGTAGGTAAACTCATGTACATCTGTACGACTCTCAAACATTCTTTTTGAGCGTGTGACAGTGTAAATGGTTTAACTTTGTGGATACTCCAATTCGACTGCAACTCATTTTTAAAAATGGTCTAAATAGGGAATTTTAAGATCATTGGTACGATATTTCTATTACTTACGAAGGGATTATTGCTACCTTGTACTGGTGTATTTAAAACCCTGATCTAAGAAAGTTTGCGCTCCCCATGTATCTCATTCCCCAGATCTACCCCCTTACCCCCACTGTTTTATAGAATAAGTATGTTTACATTTCCAGCATTTAGCAGATGCTCTTATCCAGAGCGATAAGACCCCAACTGTGGCAGCTTGGCAGAGGTGGGATTTGAACCCTGGACCTTCTGGATGTATCATTTCCTTCTGGTCCAGAGTCCAGTGTCTTAACCACTAGGCTACCACAGTCCCAGATTAGGCTACCACAGTCCCAGCAGAGATGTTCACAAGTCGCAAAATACAAGTCCAAGTCAAGTCACGAGTCTTTTGGCTAGAGTCCAAGTCAAGTAACAAGTCTTTTGGCTTGAGTCCAAGTCAAGTCTTAAGTCAGTACAACATATTTAAGTGTATGATTAAAAATACACAGCTATATATATAAAAAAACACAACAGATGAACTGTATTTTTTACTCCAATGCTTCCTTTTTCTTTTTAATAAAATTCTATGCATTTTTTACTAAAAAAAGACAATTTCTTTGTTCTTTTCTCTCTCTTAAACATTTTAAAACATCGAGCACATGTTACATGCTGTCACCCTTCGGTTATATTCAAGAATTGTAAATTCCCTGTAGCCTGTAGGCTACCACATACGGCACTCCAGCCGAAGCCATGCTACCCTCGTTTGCTTATATTTGACGCTTCTCTTCGATTTCCCGCTTGCGATAAACGGATGTTGTAATACGTTCAATTCAATTCAATTCAATTTTATTTTATTTCTATCGCGCTTTTTACAATGGTGCATTGTCTCAAAGAAGCTTTACAATTTTGCATTATCTTAAAAGGCCAATCCCAAGTTGAGCAAGCCTAGGTCAACAGTGGAAAGGAAAAACTCCCTGAATGTGGTAGGAAGAAACCTCGGGAAGACCAAGACTCAACAGGGGACCTGTCCTCCATGGGTGGGCTAGATGCTAATTAAATAAATACTTAAAAGTATATTGAATTATAGCAAATTTAGGTAAATAATTAAAATCAATAAAACATTAATAATTAAATTTAAATTAGTAATAAAATAAATGAACTCAATTATAAAACAAATAGATTATAAAATGAGTGAGAGGTCCTTGGAGGCACATCGTCTCCTAATGTCCAACCGATGGAGGGAGTTCCTTCACTTTGGTGGGACTAGTTTCAATACGTCATGAGACAAGGCGCTGCGTCCCAAATCACCTAAATAAAAGTACGGAAAAATGGCAACATTTCCACACAAAGAAAGTATTTTTTTACTCTAACTTTTTCGCACAGTGACTGGATGACGGACTTAATGTTCACGAGTCATTTTGGACGAGTCCAAGTCGAGTCGAGAGTCATTAGTGATGAGTTTCAAGTCAAGTCTGAAGTCTTTTTCTAGGCGACTTAAGTGTGACTTCGACTCGAGTCGCTCACTCAAGTGCCCATCTCTGGTTTACAGGCACTTAATTAACTCCGTCATTTCTGCAGTTATCTGATTATAACCTGTCACTTCTACATGAAACTCTGATCTAAAGAAATAGGATAAAGAGAGCTGGACTGTAGCCCAGTAATCAGATTTCTCATAGCCTGTAAACCAGTTATTTCAATTGGTTTTCTTAGTCTGTGCATGCGTGCAAGTGTAACCAACACGGTTGCCAGATCTACTTATTCTACCGCCTTTATTTTTGCTCTTTTTCTATTGACCTGTGAGTTTTGTTTAACTGGCATCCATCTGGGATCTGGCAACCCCTGAATTATAGGTGTTACGGAATGAACTGCGAACGGCTACCAAACATATTTTGGTGACTCGGAAATACAGTACATACTTGAGAAAATTATGATTAATTAATAATAAGATGTGAAGGTTACGTAATATTTTTATGTAAGATTATTTGCTAATTGCAAAGTAGAAATCTGACAGGGCAAAGTGTAAGGGCCAAGCTTGAGGGCCCAAGTGTGACAGAGCTGGATTAGAATTTTCTGATTAGTACTCCAAAGAACTTAATTGAATCTAAACTTAATGATTCCACTGAACCATGAGAGCTGGATTTACAAAATGCCACTTACCCTTGAGATCACAACAGACCCCTCACCTGGCATAGTGGCATTGGGGACCAGAAGATCTAGGTTTCAAATCCCACCTCTGTCAAGTTGCCACTGTTGAGTTAACAAGCAAGTCCCTTAGTCGATAATTGCTTAGATTGGTTAACAGTATTGTACGTATTATAGCTGTACTGTCAATCACACTGGATAAGAGCATGTGATAAAACAGAAATGTAATGTACACCTTGCCTGAGGTGGAATATAAACCAAGGTGATTCACCATGTCTCTTTTTTCTTATCCCATCTCTGATAAAGTGAGCGTTCAGGTACTCTCTAATTAAACCCAGCTTCCGTAGCAGCACTAAGCCCTGCTCTCTCAGTTCACTGGAATTAGTAAACCCAGATTTGTTTGAGCATTCCATTTGACCGCTTCTCCAGTGAGAGCTGGGTGTGTCCTGCGTGGCAGACCAGGGTTGCTGTTCCAGCATGTTTACCTAGGAAATTATACGCAAACCACCCATGATCTATCCATCGATCTCAGATCCAGATTAAAGTTCTGAGTCGTCACTCTTTCTTCTCTGAACTCATGATCTTAGTTCTGAATTCCCCATCGGGTACGGTTTGTTAACACACTTGAGGTTAGGAGGGCACAGCGGAAGGCTTGTCAAGAAGAAAACAAAAGCTTTTGTGTCACAGTAATCCATGTTAAATAGTGAGTGCTTTTATCTGCAGTTGCGTTCAGAGTACTTTTATTCTCCAAAGCTTTACTTTATCCTGAAGCCACAGTGCCTGACGTGTGATTTCATTCACATTGATACAAATATCCTTAAAACACCCTCAGTATCTTACCTTGGATGGTACTGAAGATCTGTTTTATCGAGGATAAGTGCATGCACAGATGTGTGGGTGTTTGAGGTGTGTATGTCATAGCCAGTGTGGGATGTGACTCATGGTTAAACAATCGAAATCTAAAGAGAAAGCCACTCTGTAATGTTTCCAGGTGATGCGGCGAAACGGCCCACACAGTTCCCATCATTCAGGGTTGTCCCTGACGCTACGCTCCCACACCTTCGCGTCCCCCTCGCGTGGGTTTCCACTGTCGCCAGTGAACCCATGCGTGGCTCTGACGGCACTTGAGTGCAACCTGTTTATTGGCAGAAGATAATTGCACATTCTATCACAGAGCGATAATGCAGAAGAACCGAGAAGCAACACATACTGTGTCATTAAGAAAGACCAGCAGATGGCAAAGCCTGGAAGAAACCCAGATATGAGTCTAAAAAAAGGCAGAGTAATAACTGGTTTAGGCCAGCACTCTCATTAATAGCACTTTTTTTTTCTTTGTATTCTCCACTGGATTTCCTTTGGAGCTTAGAGACCACAGCTTACTACATTCTGCATTTCTTTTCTGTCTGTGTTGCAAATGTTGGCCAAATGTATTTGTCAGCACAAGTTAAAAAATGTTCCTTATTTAATAAAAAGTTCAGCACGAAGGACCTTGAGTGGCACGGCAGACTTCAACGCTAGCCCACCATTGAGTTCAAGTCCCAGCAGTGACTTCCAACCGAGTTACAAATAGCTGAGTACTAAGGAAGGTAGGCCAAATTTGGAATTATCTCCCAGCTGGTCCAGAAATGAAATGGTATCATGACCAGAGCATGCTTTATAGCGATTACCTCTATGGTTAGCTGGTTACGTCCTGGGGCTTAGAGTGCCAACAGACGCGTACGGGGGAAATCCCTGAGGTACTTAGTATTTTAGGGACACTTTGAGTGTTTCCCGTTCCGCTTTCGTGCGCTCCTCGCACGCCTGAGCTCTCGCTCTTTTCGTCCTCGGCCACTATCGAGTATCACTCCAGCTGGCTGTGCACCCTGATTGAGACGCACCCTGGCTCCACTTACTCCCGCTATACATGCGCTTGAGCTCACACTCGTTTTGGCGCATTCCGCGACTTATTTGCACTCGCGCTACATGCTCGCTCTCTGGCGTTTTGGACTACCTCCGTGCCTCGCGATTTGGGAGACTTCCCCAAATCAGCGCCTTATCGTGCTCTCTGCACGTCTGCCCCGTTTTGGCACTTTGGCGCCTTTCTCGATCAGTTTGAACGTTGCTCCCACTCGAGATGCAACACAACGGCGCACCTTTTCTTCATTTTTTTCCCCTGTGTTTGGGAGCCTTTTGGCTCTGCTTTTCTCCCCTTTTAGTTATTTCTATATTATTTCCTAATTATTATCATACGTCATGGGATTCCGTCACTTCCACATCTTTGGGTCCTATCACATACCGTAACTAAATGCTCACATTCTTGACCTTAAACTTTTAAGTTGAGGTTCAATTGTAAGTCTCTTTGGATAAGTGTGAACCCAAATGCAAACTGAACAGGTGATAAAGGGTAGATACAAACCTTGTGTCTTCAAATAAATCCCTGTGCTCAGTTTGTACAAGGTGATGAGGATTAGGTTGGCATCGCTACCTTTTTATGACTTGTATGGCTCCAGCAAACATGTTTCAGTATGAACACATTTTAAATAACTGGAACCAGTAATTAGCATGTATCCCTGCATGGAAAAAATGATGCCAGGATGAAGTCAAACCATATGGCACAGCATTTACGGCATTCACTAGGCACCCTTTATCCAGAGCAACTTACAGTTAAGCTGAGCAGTTAAAGGTCAAGGCTTTCACCCAAGCGTCCAGGAGTGGAAGTTTGGCAGAACCTGGGTATGAACTCACAACCTTCAAATTAGTCATCCTGAACCTTAATGACTGAACCAGAACTTGTGTTTCATGAAACATTTAAGATCCCCTTCAGTCATGATGTCTCAAAACCAACCCAGAATGATCTGGGAACGATATTTCTATGAATGCCCCGGGATCTAAGATCAACATCTGGTTCTTCTAATGTCAGAAGATCTGGGATGCAGCTTACTGGATTAAGGATTAACTTGGAATGTTGATTGATGGCGACAAAAAGATGTAGCCTAACATGTTACAATACATGCGGGGGACTTGTTGCTGATTCTTCTTGAGAATCATGACATATGATATCATTAAACATTGATGCCATCTGTGATGGCAACTTGTCACACGCATAATGACCTGCCCCTCCAAAGCGTTCCAGTTGTCAAATGCTTTGTGAATTCCTTTTGTAATGCCGGGTAGTTTGTAGAAAGGGTTTAAGCGCACACAAGCGAAGTTATATAAGACATGATAATCCACTGTTACTATGGAGACCATAGCCCCAATTCACTTCATCTGCACTCAGAGGAGAACAACATTTAAGATGTTACTCTTACAAAAGCTTGTTTCTCAACCTGGTGCTCTGGATGTGGCGTGTTTTTGGCAGTATCGTCTATACATAAGAGTGATGGATCTATAAAGGTTATGGGTGAAGTCAGAATGGATTCTGGCTCTGAATACAAATGGAAAGAAACGCAGTTTACATGGGCTGGCTTTGCATTTTGTACTTTGATGATGATGATTTGAGATTCAAGGTCAGTTTCGAGAGATGAATGGATATAAATAAAATCGGATAGCTAGATACTGTACAGTTCTGCTTTAAAGTAGGTGTAAAGCACTTAAGCCATTTTTAATGAACATCTCCATGTTTGGCAAACACGTCATCGGGATAGCGATTTCCGTTGAAAGCAGCTTGACCGGCTGTAAGTGCTGGGCACACAGAGCAACATTGCGCTGCGGCATAGTAATAAATCTCTTAACTTATTGCATTGGCAGCCAGGGGCCATTTTATTATTGTTCAGGGTGACAAAAGCGATGATGGTTGTGTGGAGCATGAGAGAAACAACACCATATTTTACAGGGTCTGGCGGGGCAGTGAACAAATAGACCCACAGAAAAAGCTTGACAGGTATTGGTTCTGTACTTGCCCTCCAGATCAGGCCACGGCGTTGATGTATGACCTCTGTGTATACGTCTAGTAGGTGGAGAAACAATGTGTTCTGACTGCCTAGACAGGAATTAAAGCAAACTGGGAACTGGGTTTACTATTTATGGCTGTTGTTTTGTTTCATGGGCTTCATGGAAGTCAAAATGGCTGGTTACACATGACTGTGTACAGTACCTTCAAAAGAAGATTTTTATTTTAAACTTTCACTTTTTCTACAGTTCATTCAGAAAGGAAAATGGATTCTGTCACTCTCCACACAGCAAAAATGTTAATATTGGTTTAAGATGATCCGTCCATAGACAAAAATAATGGTCATCCGTAGACATAATTGAAAAAAAAATGATGTACCCAGATAGAAATGTCAGATTGTTGCCTTCGTGTGCAGTGGTGTCATGAACAGGAAACCTGGACTGCTATGGACTGGAATTGTATCCTTTTTGGTGACTGATCCATGTTCTGTTTGGGATCTAATGACAGTTTGGTTTGAGTATGGAGACCTTGTGGTGAGCGATTCAGTGCTGTCTTTGCTATGGAGTGACACACTGCCCCAACTCCTGGAGTGAAGATCTGGTGATCCATGGCATAAGACGGTCAGTCACCCCTAGTAGTGATATGAGGGACACTAACTACTCAGCAGTATGTGCAGGACATACTGTGTCCATGTGTGTCCAACTGGCAATTTTCAGCAGGATAATTTTTCATAGGGGTGGCCAGATGGTGCCACTGAAATTTTTGGGGTAGCACCCAAAAACGAAAACTCAGCTTCAGAATGTCTATTATTGTAGTATATAGAGTAGTTAATAATTAATTATCTGATGAGCGTATACTAAGATGATACAGATAACATTTTACATTACAAATACATTGTATATATACATATATTAGGTGATTCATTGTTCTTTAAATAATTCCCCTGTTTCTTAAGAAGACAAATATACAGGTTTAATTTCAGTAAGTACATTAATTATAAGAAACAAATGTTTCTTATACGTCCAGCTATTTTTGGTACAGCTTTACTTAGCTTTACTGTTGCTGTGTGTTTATATAAACAAATATATTATAGGTTTTGTCCAAAAATGGACATAGAACTTGTTCATGAAGCTTCGTCTTTTATTCCCTTCTATCTATATGATCACATGACTATTATAAACGTCGATTCCGGTCAATCGGACCCCATCGGGACGCGGTCATTTTGGTCCTAATAACCGGCTGGTCCGATTAAACGAACATGCCCTATGATACAAGATGTGACGCGCTATGTAACATATTAAATGTTTATTAAACCT
>JAUZSU010120599.1:0-30426 GCA_034780255.1 Parotocinclus maculicauda
TTTAGGATTTGGTCCGAATAAGCGGCTGGTCCCATTAACTGGTGGTCCAATTAACTGGTGGATTTGACTATTTGTGTCCAGACATTAAGAGCATGGAGGCCCCCAAGGTGTACTTGATCTTTGGTTTGGTACTGCCCCCTGCTGGATAACCTGTTAAACTGGATGTAAACAGTATAAATTGTTTGGTCTTCTACAGCAGATTCTGTCTAATCCAAGCAGTTGTGGGTTAAAGAGCCCAACAGTGACAGCTTGGCAGTGCTGTGACTGGAGCCCGCTGTAGTCCTGCTGACTGGGTTTTTCCTCAGTATTCTGCATGAACGTTTTTGTCAGTGATTGGGGCGTTTTGTAGCAGAGCTAACATGCCTTTTCATACTTAGATATACCAACCGCACAGCGAGGAAATGCACAGGGACAAGCGAACGATGAAAACAAACCACCACAGAGGAGACGACAAGGTATTTTCCCTTTAGTTAGGAAACGGGGACTAGCTTCAAATTGTTGTATCAGTATTTTGAACAACAGCATTTTCTCCACTAAACTACTGATGTTCTGTCTAGGCAATCGCAGGTCCAGGAATCGCAGCCGAGGGCAGATCATCGTAGGGAACAGCAAGCCCACAACCCTTCAGTTTGAGTCAGACTTTGACTTTGAAACAGCAAATGCCCAGTTTAATAAGGAGGACCTTGCCAAGGAACTGGACAGCCTGACTGTCCAAGGTGTGTTTATAAAGCTGTTTGAGTTTGTGCCCAAATCGTTGGGGCTCAGATTAATTCATAAATTTAATTATGATTTGATCAGGTTATTTAGCAGTGATGTAACTAAATTAATTGTAATGACGACATGTTAACGGTTCTGTGAGCAAATGTGTCTGGATTGGCCCCGTTACTGGGAACTGTTCTACCCCACACCACCTAGGGCTGGGAGGTATACCAGTATTGGTGAATACCAGTATGACCCTGTTCCATGATAAGGATTTCCTATACTGAAAATACTGACTAATTATTTGGTAAGTGCTGGAAACTGCCTGATGTTCATCATGGATGGGTCGTGGGCAACCTCGACATGTACCCAGTGAAGCCCAAATGGGCCCCAGACCCTCTACTGTGAGCCTGACCTATGTAAACAGTAATGTCGGTGATGAATCCGTTTTGCTAATGAGGAAACGAGTGTAAATTCCAGCTCAATAAAGTCCGTTTTAGCCAAACGCCTAAGAGTAACTAGTATTGGGTTTGGGAAGTGTAATTAAAGCCACAGTGCCTTTATTTGGATGGACTTCATCATGCCTTTTGCCACTTGTATTGTGGTAACATGACCTTCAAGTATCTTGTTCCACCTCCCTCTTAATCTTGTCTCTGGGACCTAATACCGATCTACTATTGGATCAGATCTCTATCGAGAACCTTCTGTTAAAGTGGCTTTGAAAGAAATGTACCATGTAGTATTTTAAGAGATAAATTTAAAATGCTGTATCACATAATCACTTCCTTTACACCTGAAGTAGATTTGTAGTCCTTTTCCTGAAGTACCCTTGATCTAGTTCCTTCTGTAATTATAACCACTGCTGCTTTAAAAGTGCTCAGAATTATACAAACACTGTTAATGTGCAGATGAAGAGAAGGTGGGGAAACCAGACCCTGGGGTGGAGAACACAGAGGGAGCAGTGGATGAGGACCCATTTGGACCGAAATGTTTCTACAACAGAGCAAAGAGCTTCTTTGATAACATTTCTTCTGAGCTCAAGTCCAGGTATTTAAAGTTCAGCTGAAGGCCAGTTGGTGCAGTAGTTTTGGGTAGCTTACCCCTATGGGGACAGGAGTTTCTAAAAATAACTAAGGGAGTGACTGCTATGGGCGTGCTACTGAACCCATGGCTTTGTCCCCTTTTAGACGTACGACATGGGCGGAGGAGCGCAAGTTGAACGTTGAGACATTCGGCGTGCCTGGACGCTTTCTCCGAGGCCGTGGATTTCGCGGCGGGTTCAGAGGGAGGAGAGGAAGAGGAGTTAATCCACGTCTCTCAACTCAGCAGGCTGTGGGAGGTGGCAGAGTTTGAGACCCGGTCAGTACATTTGAGTTTACCTTTGATCTGGTTACATTGATTCATCTTTTCCTCCCTCATATCAGTGCAAATGAGTTTATACACTGCTCACAATTCCAAATGATTTTAAAAAGACATTTGATTTTTATTCAATAAGATCCTGAGAAGTCAGTTGTTCATTATGCAAACGAGATGTAAATTCGGTAATTGGGATTTAGTAGCAAGTGATATATTCATGGGGGTAAACAAAAGCGTGTTAAACTGGACCAGAGTGCCCCCACATTCAGTGTTCAGTAGGGTGTAATGTCATTAGAGGACATTGTTTTTAAAGCCAAGAGGATCCCAGAAGAATCTGATCCTGTCCATGTGCCATCACTGTGTTTTGGCACTCTTGGGTGATCATACACCCTACTGACCAGTCAATATGGGGCACTCTGGTCCAGTTTAACATGCTTCTGTTCATCCCCGTCGAATATATCACTTACTACTCAATTACCATAATAGACATTGATAATAGATAAGTTGCATATTTAATGAATAAAACAAAATGCTTATTTTTAATTACTTTATATTCATTTTGAAATATTCCCCAATTCTTAGGTATGATGCCACACATGGATTTGGGGATTTTCTGCTGTTCTTCTTTTCAGATCCTCTTAAGCTCTGTCAGGTTAAATGGGTACTGTCAGGGCACAGGCATTTTCGTGTCTCTCCATATATGTTTGATTGAAAGCCAGGGTTCTGACTGGGTCTCCTTACATTTACATTTAAATCACTCCTGTGTTGTTTTGGCTGTGAGTTTAGGATCATTGTGTCGCTGGAAGGTGGAATCGTCAAATCATGTGTACATACAGTATACATACATGCCCAATTCCAGCATGATAACAGACCATGTCACAAAGCTCAAAGCATCTCAAACTGGTTTCTTGAACATGACCGTGAGTTAAGTGTATTCAAATGGCTCCACAGTCACTAGATCTCTATCCAGTGGAGCACAGTTGGGGTGTGGTGGAAGGGAGTCATGTGAAGCCAACAAATCTGCAGTAGCTGTGTTATGTCAGTACGGCCCAGCATCTCTGAGGAATGCTTCCAATATCTTGTTGAATCTATGCCACAGGAGTTAATGCAGTTCTGAACGTATAAGGATCTAAGCCAGTACTAGCTAGGAATATGTATAAACTGGCGTGTCTGTCTGTGTGTGTGTGTGTGTGTGTGTATTTATACATACATACATCCTTACAAAATGCAAATCCAAGTGCAAAGGGCTTTATTAATTAAGCTGCATGTAAACCAGAAGATAAGAACCATGTTATGAACTGGCAGATGGTCTCACCCAAGTGCTCAGAGCAGTGTGAAGCTTCTACAAGCTCTCTGTGAGCTATATTACGGGAACAGTCTTCCTGCGCTGTGATTATGGCTGGTAATGACCTGTGAGATTGCAGGGTGGAATATGTTATGAGAAAATACATGGCTCAGGAGACCTTTGTTATCACTTGCAGGCTAGTTTGATAAAAAGGAGGGGTATGAGGTGCTGACTGTCTGACCGTGACTGTGTGGGGCCCACACAGGTGCCCACCTGGGTATAGGTGAAATGTTAGGAATGTGTTAGGAACTCCACAAACAAATTCCGGAAAGCGTTTCACTTCTCAGGACCCAAGTCCAGGTCTTTTTTAACCTTTTATTTTCCAAAAACTAAAAGAGACTAAAGTTTTCTTGTTGTTTTTTTGAGGTTTTTAAAGGGTTTGAATTAGGATTAGGTGTAGTTTAAATTTAATCAAGTAGCTAAATTTAATCACGATGTCTTTGAAAGGTCTAAAACTAAAACTGAGACAAACTGTGTGCGTGTGTGTGTGTGTGTGTGTGTGTGTATGGAAAGAGCTTGGCTATTTTTTTATTGTGTCTTACAATCTTACAATCCTTCGTTCACAAGGTGCTGGACTTTTTTTAGTCTAAAAAAGTCACAGCAGGGGAAAAAAGCTTTCTTATACATGACCCCCTAAATCTGGACTACAAACTATACTATGTAACTATAAACTGCCCTCTTTAGTTTGAGATTGTGACACTCCGAATTTTTAAGTCTAGGCTGAGGCATGCTTATTTACGAAGATGTTGGCATGGCTTGGCTTACTGAGGTCAGAGTCTGGGGTCTGCCTTGTCATGCACTGACCTTTGCCCAGGAGTGTGTGGTGGGCGGTCTGGCTGTGCCGGGCTTCAGTCCTCCTGACCTTGACCCGTGCATCTGTGCCTTAGACTAAGGACAGAACTAGGGGTTTATAGTCAGAGAGATTTATGGTGATCTGGGATGTTGCTGTCTTCTTGGCTCCTTCATGTGATCACTCAGGTTTGTTGATTGCTGGGGAGGTGGGTTGCATGATTTCTCTTGATTGTGTTACTTTCTGTGTTACTCTTCCTAGCTGGGCTGCTGTAGTTAATGTTGCCAGAGTTTTATTCTGCATGTGGCATCAGTGATTGTTAATAGACTAACTAACTACTAACTAACTACAGTTAATAACTACATTTTATTTTTTTCTCTCCGAGCTTATGTTCCAGAACTAGTTCCAGCCCAACACATCACTCAGAACAGAACTTCATCAACAGAAACCACAGGATCGGATTTTTATAAAAAGCGGATCCGGACTGCGGCTGGGGAAAACCTGGACCGGAGTTTAATAAAAAGAGGATCCGGACTGAGGTTGTGGAAAACCTGGACCGGATTTTTTTTTTAAAAGCGAATCCGGACTGTGGTTGTGGAAAACCCGGACCGGATTTTAATAAAAAGCGGATCCGGACTGCGGTTGGGGAAAACCCGGAATGGATTTTTTTTTAAACGGATCCGAACTGCGGTTGGGGTAAACCCGGACTGGATTTCAATAAAAAGCGGATCCGGACTCCCGTTGGAGAAAACCCGGACTGGATTTTAATAAAAAGCGGATCCAGACTGCCGTTGGGGAAAACCTGGACTGGATTTTTATAAAAAAGCGGATCGGGATTTGGGTTAAGGAAAACCCGAACCGGATTTTAATAAAAAGCGGATCCGAACTGCGGTTGGGGAAAACCCGGAACGGATTTTTTTTTAAAGTGGATCCGGACTGCGGTTGGGGAAAACCCGGACTGGATTTTAATAAAAAGCGGATCTGGACTGCGATTGGGGAAAACCCGGATCGGATTTTTATAAAAAGCGGATCCGGATTTGGGTTGGGGAAAAACCCGAACCAGATTTTTTTTTAAACCAGCGCCAAACTGCGGTTGGGGAAAAACCGGACCGGATTTTAATAAAAAGCGGATCCGGACTGCATTTGGGGAAAACCTGGACCGGATTTTAATAAAAAGCGGATCCGGACTGCGGTTGGGGAAAACCCGGACTGGATTTTTATAAAAAGCGGATCGGGATTTAGGTTGGGGAAAGCCCGGACCGGATTTTTTTAAAAAGCGGATCTGGACTGCGATTGGGGAAAACCCGGATCGGATTTTTATAAAAAGCGGATCCGGACTGCGGTTGGGGAAAACTCGGACTGGATTTTAATAAAAAGCGGATCTGGACTGCGGTTGAGGAAAACCTGGACTGGATTTTTATAAAAAGCGGATCGGGATTTGGGTTGGGAAAAACCCGGACCGGATTTTTTAAAAAAGTGGATCAGGACTGGGGTTTGGGGAAAACCCGGACCGGATTTTTATTAAAAGCGGATCCGGACTGCGGTTGGGGAAAACCCGGACCGGATTTTTTAAAAAAGTGGATCAGGACTGGGGTTTGGGGAAAACCCGGACAGGATTTTTATGAAAAGTGGATCCGGACTGCCGTTAGGGAAAACCCAGACCGGATTTTTTTAAAAAGCAGATCCGGACTGCAGTTGGGGTAAACCCGTTTTTTCGGTATGTATGTGTGTGTGAATTCTCATTTGTGTGTGTTGGCATGTGTTGCCATAAATCAAACACTCCCATCCTCAGATAACATTTTTTCCTTTGACTTAACACTGTATTGATGAATATGCAAAGCTCCAATGCCACTTCGTCACTTATGTACATGAGCACACAACCTCACAAGCTGCCTGTTGCTCTTGCATTGACAAGCGAGAGAGTTTTGCTGATACTATGCATTTTGATGTTTACACTCACACTGCAAACTATTACATTGATGACCAACCCTGAATCATTATATTTAATGAGGTCAGGAGTACCAGAGGGAGCCACCAGCTCTACATTCAACCAATTAAACGTGTAAACTCTAGGAATACACCAAGAGATTTAGTACGTGGCCTTTAGAACTGATGAGGTTGGAGAGGGTGTACGACGTAAACAATGTTAAAACAAGACAGTGGGACAGTGTGTACTAATTGTATGTTGTATTTTTCTAAACACCATAGAGCCTTTTTATATTACGCAGTTTTATCAGGCATGATGCAGATTTAAGATGACAAACACTTTATAAATATTTTTGCTAACTCCATTTTGTAAACAGTTTATCAATATTTTTTGTGAGCAGTATATTTCTTTTACACATGACAATGATTTCCCTGCATTAGGCATTTTAGTTCAGAAAAAGCACGGAGAAGTATTTTAACCCTCCACAGGACCACTGTTTTGAGGAACTAATATCTCTAATGTTTTATACTGTTTATGGACAACAGAAAAACATTTACTGCATAGCAGAAGACCAGTGAGCAAAGGACTATTGAGCAGAAGACCACAGCATTAGACCATAGCAGAAGACCAGTGAGCAGAGGACCAGTGAGCAGAAGACCACAGCATTAAACCATAGCAGAAGACCAGTGAGAAGAGGACCAGTGAGCAGAAGACCACAGCATTAGACCACAACAGAAGACCAGTAAGCAGAAGACCAGTGAGCAGAAGACCAGTGAGCAAAAGACCATAGCAGGAGACCAGTGAGCAAAAGACCAGTGAGCAGAAGACCATAGCAGAAGACTAGTGAGGAGAAGACCAGTGAGCAGAAGACCAGTGAGGAGAAGACCAGTAAGCAGAAGACCAGTGAGGAAAAGACCAGTGAGGAGAAGACCAGTGCCCCAACACTTAGATTTATTACCTCCATTCAACAAGAGGCTTCTGGCTTTGTGCGGTAAATAAACAGCCCTGGTTTATTGTCGCCAGATAAACAGGGAATACAGGTAAGATAAAGCATATCCCCCACAGTGTAAATGTCATCCATATTTATCATTTCATTATCATCATCTCTGCACCACACTCTGGCATTTTGCTGTTTATTTATGAATCCATTACATTCCGGTTCAGGCAAAATAGTTACAGCGTTAGTGGACTGTGGTAGCCTAGCAGTTAAGATACTGGACTCTGGACCTGATGGTCCAGGATTCAAATCTCACCTCTGCCAAGCTGCCACATTTGGGTCCTTAAGCAAGGTCCTTAACCCAGCATTGCTTGAATACTGAGACTTTAAGTCACTCTGAATAAGGGCGTCTACTAAATGCCGTAAATGTAAATGTAATGTTAAACAACAAAACCAAGACGAGGCTTCAAACTAGTTTTATTGGAAATTGGTTTGAAAAACATTGTTAGTACTCAGTGCTGTATGGCTACTGGACAAGATTAAAACACACATTTGAAAATGTACAGTCGCGGTTTAAATAGAATTTCTAGAATAACACAGACCTAATAAAGATATAGAAACCATGACTTAGCTCCTAATTCTGGAAAGTATCAAAACTGACCAGAGGACATCACACTTTGCACAGAGACCATTTAAAAGCAAGTCATTCTCCATACCCAGGCCAGAATTCCTCACAGCCAGCAGTGCAATCACAATCATGGCAATCAGTAATCATTTAAACTTATCAGCCTCCTGTGAAGGCAACCGGCCAAAGAAAAAGACTTACAGTTTGGGCAAAATGCTTCATTTTTTACCAATTTTTATGACATGCCTGTGAGAAATGATTTGATATGAATCGTTTCACTTAACCTGTCCCCCCCAGAAGCAATATGCTCAAAAGTACTCCAGCGCTGCACTTCTTTCTGCTCCAGGTGGCACCTTATTATTGTTCTCCATTTGGATATAATGCACTTTTTCCAGGCACATTTCTATCATTTCCTCCATCTTCCTTACTTTTGCTGTCTTCTAAGCCATAGAGCATTGGTATTCAAATTGTGGGGCACAGGTTTGAAAACTGGATTACTGACATAACACGAGTAAAATGTTTTCAGTCCTAAGAGACAACCCTGCTGATAACATACTGGCATACTGGGGGGCTGCTCGATGTTTGTTTGTTTATTTGGCTTCCTTAACGTCACTTATCGGCATCAGTGGCCATCCAGCGACACGCACAATGTTACATCCATACACAAGTTCATTTCAGACTAGTCATACACACACACACACACACACACACACACACACACACAGTGACAATTTAGAGACACCAATTCACCTAACGCACATCTTTGGACTGTGGGATCAAACCGGAGTACCCGGAGTAAACCCATGCAGACTCCACACAGAAAAGACCCAGGCCGCTCCACCCTGGGATTGAACCCGGGACCTTCTTGCTGTGAGGCATCGGTGCTGCCCGGAGCTGTTTGAAAATTGAAAAAAGTACAGTGAATCTGGACTTGGGTTGTGAGATCAAATCCCAGCTCTGCCAAGTTTCCTTACATAAGGCTCCTCCCTCAATTGCTCTACTGTATTCTAACAAATAATGGTACATGCAAATGTTGACATTGCTGTGTTTACTCTGTTCATGACTACACGAGTACAGAGAGAAACCATTCACACTTTTGCCTTTTCGTAATACAGGCTAAAATGTTTGATATTTTAATTTAATTCAGTATGCTTCGTTTGTCCACCTACGCCTGAAATAAGTTATCTTCAGTACAATATTAACGTCAGTGATAGCTCCTGTTCTAATCAAAAGCAGAGCTATATGGAGTTATTTGTGTACAACAAATCACCCAAATCTTTAAAAAAATATATGTTTTTGTTTGTTTGTTTTTGAACTGGGAAATTATGTGCACCTTAAACTGCAACTTAAACTTAAACTGAGTCAAATTCTAGACTTCGGTGCACAAAAAGTCATGTAACATCACTGTTTTTCAGTTTTAGAGTGTAACATATTGTGTTATAGCATAAAATACAACAGTGCCAACATAGAGATTGAGACAACAAAGCTAATGTTACTTTTATAGTACATATTTCATATTTATTTTGTAGCTAGCTATGGTTACTAAAACAGGTTAATGTGAGATTAATAATAACATTTTTTAGCAGTTAGTGGCTATTGTAATGTGTAATTAATATGAACAGTAAATATCACTCATATAATTGGCTATTAAATGTTATAGTAAATCTAGCAATTGACTCTAAAAGCGAATGATTACAGTGAATGCTAATAGTTCTCGTTCCTTTCGATAGCATCTGCCCAAAAAATTGAATACCACTGCTTTTGAGCCCCGTTATATTCCTTAAATCAGATCACGAGACCTTCTAGCCTCACTGAATCAGATAATAAATTACATGGACATATCAGAACGATAAAACATCCCTATTTCAATATATTAATCAATACAATACAACACAACTATTACAGTTAGCAGCATTTAACTCCTAAGCGTGTCAACCTGAGTCTGATAATCCTAAATACGGTTTTCACACAACTGCTTTGAGATACACAGGAAATTAGGAACAGCATCATGTATACAAGCAGACCATTATACAGTTAATGGCTTGATGCCTATTGCTAAAAAGAACAGCCATGAAAGCAACAAAAGCCGTAGAACTGGACCTTATAAGGAACGTGTGGCTTTAAAATCGATTAATCTACAGTCATTATTTTGTGATAAAAGAATAACGTCCTTTAATGATGAATAACATCCCTTAATGCTTTGTCATTGAGCTCATCTACGGTGTCGCGTGAATGCATGAAACATCCCACATTTGATTAAGGTAAGGCATGTGTCTCGTCTTAGACGTTCTTGCCACAATCACACCACCTAGATTGTTCCACGTCCCTTGCTGAGTCCTTATGGTTCTGTTGTGTTGCTGGCTATACGCCCATCTCTTTAACAGCAGCAACACGCTGGAGATGACCTACATGCTCATTCTGTTACGTACATGGATACAGCAGGAACACAGGGAGGTCAAAGAAAGCACAAGAGCACAGTGCTGGAACAATAAAAAGCACTGGATATTAGCAAATGCCTCAATGGATTCAATCTAGCCTAGAGAAAATCCCCACATTTGTGTTAGTCACAAATGGCCAAACGTGATATCACTTTAACAGTATCGTGCCTCTGTCCTGCCACCAGGATAATTAAACCAGGATGGTTAACCAAAAGAAATCTATCCACCAACACCCGGATAGTTAAACAAAAGAAAAGTACCAAAAAGGTAACATCATAATCATCAAATCAAACAGAACTAAACAGATTCAAGATTAAGACAAGAAATACAATAAAATAGCATTTAAAAGACATGCAATTAAATAAAAGCTAGAAATGTAGTGCAGAAGTTCACTCAAATGAAAATCAACTGTCCGCTGGCTATTCTAAAGGCAGCCCACTTTCACACAGTCTACCCAACAGACTCACTTATACTAAAAGTTGTAGATTATAAATCCTTATTAGTTCTAAAATGAAAAATTCCTTCAGTTACAGCTAATTACTCGGTAATTGTTACGCACTACTCTGTCACTGCGGTGAATCTAAAAGGAAAGATCATGTACGAGTACGGAATGTATGTAAAAAGCCACTGATTAAGTCTTTAGATTTAAGAGGTCACTGTTTAAAATTGAAATAAAATTGAATCTAGAACAACACTGGCTGAGATTGAAGGGTTCGCACATAGTATGCACATTATATACCAATCCTTACTGAGAGCAACTGGCATTGGTAAAAATACTTTCAAAAACCAAATACAATTACTAACACTTCTAGTCTCAACAACTCGATTCTGGTCTAAAATTGTAAATCACTAGCAATCACTAGCATCTCTTAGTAACACTTCTGATCCTAAAGACGTATTGCAAAGAATTGGTTCAGGTCAAATCTCCACTACACAAGATGCGACTTGCCAGGATATAATCACGGATCAGTACACATATGAACAAGTGCAGACGCTCACAGGTTTGAGAGGTATTACGACAATATTCATACAGCATAAACCTTTTCTAGTCTACAGTCTGGCTGAAATAAAGCTTAGCGATACATCTGAATGACTGCTATCACACAAAATAGGAAATGCTCCTAGCTAGACATGTGTCAATAGTCAATTTCTCATTGCGGTTTATATGACATTATCAAAATGGCATGTTAACAGGTATTCACGAGTTAAACTATAAATTATTTATCTTAATTACAATACTATGAAGGAATAACTATGGATTATTGACGACATCCAACTAATCTGGATGTGCTGGATGAAAATTTGGACTCACAGACAGATCCTGCAAAATACTTACATTTATAAATACATTCTCCAGTCGAAGCAGCAGTATTGATGAGCTGAAACTTCTCCCAAAATAAGGAAAACAGTCGTGCTTATCCAGCCATTATACGGTCACATACTGGAACATGATAATATAACTGACTATTGACACATGCCCACATAAGACAGAGTCCATCATTTTAAATCTTGCCTTAAATTTACATTTACAACATAATTTCTGCAAGGCTTCGTGTAGGATCGCCGGAAATCCACACCATAAAACGTTACCCTTCTAAGTCTACGGAAATCGAAAAGACTCACAAAAGAAGTCAGCTATGTTCATTTCATTTGCTCTTTTCTTCAGGTGACACTCAACTATTCATTCTTAATGGCTCACTGCTGAGTAAATGTCTCTCATCCACTCTATCTGTGTCTAGAAGGAGGTCAGGAAAAAGGCCAGTTTATAAAACCTGAGTGTTTTACCCAAACAAGTCTGAAAACCAGACCACAATAAAATGTCGACACCCTGGTGGAATTAGATGCACTACTAGAAGATACAGTACTATACTGATTCCTGTGGCGTAAAAATATGATAAATGTTTATTCTACAGTCTCTCCTGATAAATGACATATAAGCACTGAGAAAGACCGAAAATGGTCCACTACAAACATGGCTACTCAGTAACATGTCGCTATGTTAGCATCCTCTCTTAGGAGGTCCCTTCAATTTAATTTCTCTTAGATCTGAATATTGAGTTCTGTATGTTCCTATAATTCTGTCTCCATCAGTCGTCCGCCAAAAATTCGCAAATGGCAGACTCGCAGCTATGGCTGAACATTCTGCCTTCGACTGCATCGCATGTCGGAGGATTCAAGCAGTTATAACATCAGCCATCTCCGTCCTCCTCGTTATCACCTTCCTGCAGCTCAGAGCTATCAGGCCGAGGCTCTAGAGGAAAACACGACCGCAAAGGGGTCTACATGGTGCTACATGCCTCTCCCAGGCACTCTAAAGGAAAGAAGAGGTGTCACAAAAGGTCATCGTAGTCAAGTAGTTTGGAGTGCTGCCGGCTCTTCCATAGGCGGAACAGGCGGAAATCAAAGTACGTCTCAATCATCTCCCTTCCTAAAAACAGAGCAGACAGAAAAAAGACAATTATTTTTCTAGGTTTCAATAGGTTTTACAATATTACATCTGCATGGTCTCATTGTGTCTGTGGGTCTCTCTTGGTATGGGTGTGTGAGTGTATGACGGAATGACGCACTGTCTAGTGTTGTTTCTGCCTTGCACCCTATGCCACCGGTTATATCCCTGCTCTCCGGTGACCGTGTAAAGGATCAAGCGGATAAGAAGACTGAATGAGTGAGTAATCTGTTTAATTTTGACTTTAGTGACAAAATCTCAAATCAAATAGTTTACACTTAAATTATAAATTTATTGGGGAAAACTGTACAACTTAAATTAGGTTCTAATACCCTGTTGGGCCACCTCTAGCCTGGGTACCAGATGAGGTATGGTTGGGCATGGAGGCATACAGGTTGTGGATGGTATCCATGTAGGTTACCGAACTGAGACTCTACTGGTCCTTACTCATATTAACATGAGGTTTTGACTAGGAAGAACACAAAGAACATTTGTAAGTTGCTATGGATAAGGACGTTCAGAGACAGCTAAATGCTGTAAATGTGGTCTGTCTAGCCTGTTCAGAGACTTTTCAACGTGTTTGCATGCTCTCATGGAACAACTGCTCCCAACATATCCTAGATCAGAACGGTTTAGATGGCGGCAATTCTTTGAAACAACCATCCTTCTTCTCTCTGGCCAATGATGCATCCCATCTCAAAGTCTGCCAACTAGACACAATTTCTTTAAAGGGCATCATACAGGAGAGGTCAACAATCTATAACAGAGCACACTCCCCAAAAGTTGTCTCTGATTGCATTTTAATAGGCCAGCAGGAGAATCCCTTTTATACCCTCTTGCTGACATGCTATAAGGCAAGTCTATAGGGAACATCCTTTAACTAATTAAAACAATATCTGAAAAGCCCAGCTATCCCAGTTGCCAGCCCATTAGTAAGGCTTGTCTGACACCACAGTGAGACTGTGGTGGCCTAGTGGTTAAGGTACTGGACTATGGGCCAGAATGTCCAGGGTTCAAATCCTACCTGCGCCACAGTTGGGTTCCTGAGCAAGGCCCTTAACCCACAATTGCTTGGATTGTAAGACTGGATAAGGGCATCTGCTAAATGACATGAATATATTGCCTTTTTTTGGAGTGCAGAGTGCTAACATGTGACTGACAGTGTATGAAGTGCAACAAGTTGGTTCATGTAAATGCTCTTCACAGAGTGTGGTTTAACTACAGTGTTCTTTTTAAAGCACAGCTAATTAGCCTGAGCAGTGAGAAACTTGATCAAGCAGTACTGGAATCCATGGGGTAAAGATATTTTTACAAAAAGAAACGAAAAACAGGACACAAAGAACAGGGGTGGAAAAGGAGAGGCCAATAAGAGACAGAATCTGTGTAAGAGTATGCCTTGATCATATATGCAATATACGATCCATGAACATCATTTCACACCATTCTTCATTGGATCCGCTAACCAGGCCACATTACTAAGCACCACATCATCTGTATATGAGCCCATAATCCATCTGTGCACATGTGTGTACTCACCCTGAGCAGAGAGCTCGAGAGGACTCTTAAACTCGACAGCGTACGGTCTCATCAGCCGTTTGAGGTTTTGAACCAGCTGCAGGAAAAATCAAATGCTTTTGCTCGTCATTATGTTACAAATTATGCACCTCACGATGGTAAATCAACACATTTCTTGGTATCTTATCAAATATGTTTCACCTTGCGATTATTATGCTTAAGTATGGGAATTTAATTGGTGCAGCAAATCAAGAGTTTGTGCTATTGTTGGAAGATCCCAGATAAGACCAGTTATCACAGAGCATCCTGAAAAGGTAAACTGCTTTATCCACTATCGATTATTTACATAGTCACTTATTTATCTGGAATGACTTGCAACTGAGTTATGCTGCTGATGATTAGGGCTCTTTTCAAATACTCAATAATGGAAATGTGGCAAAGCAGGGATTTGAGTGCAGAATAATGTAGTAGCGCAGAGCCTTAACCTCCATCAATCCAGTGGTGGTAGCCCACAGAATTGGGCAGTCCGTGTATGTTCAACTCCACTATGATGCTCCATCAACAGTAGTTTAAAAAGAGGCAGTGGCTGACTTGTGTCTTAGCGGAAACATATGATACCTTCAACCTTCTTCATTTCAACATTATGGGACATTAGAGGAAACAGGTTACAAATATAAGAAATCTTTAAAGGAATTTTTTTCCATAAAATGGAAAGCCGATGTTCAGAGCTGCTTGTGAGGACATGCATTAGAATATTAATGGTTAATGGTTATAATTAATGGTTTTAGTCACATTTATGTATGTTATTTGTTTATACTGTCATTCTATTGCCCATTTTTACCATCAGTGTCTTATGAAAATAAGATTTAAGCTGAACCTTTTCTATAGCAGGTGCAACCTAACAGAATCAGAAATCTACAGAAGAAGCTGATGGTTATGACTGTTGTTTGGAGCTCGACAGAAGCGGAGGTGGTATGTGTGTCACGGCAGAAGGAGTGAAATTTGAAGGAACAGCACAGTGCTAAGCTGCCTGTTTGAATATGGATTACGACTGACCTTTGCTGGAAGGGGGTCTGTTGTATCGTTCTCTGACCAAGCTGCTCAGAACACTCTTCCACTCCTCATTACTGCCTGCCTTACTCAAAGTCTACATCTCACCCACACTCATTCTGGTCTCAATCTTTTTTTCATTGGATCTCTGTTGTAAGTGTCTTGATACATCATGACCGTGCGATGCTCTAGGAAACACTGAGTCCTGGCATTCATGCGGATGTGACTTTGTCATGTACCACCCACATAAAACTGTTGCAGACCAAGTCCACCCCTTCAGGGCAATGGTGCACATGAACAGGATCAGACTGTCCAGCAGTTCCTGTGGGATCATATTTAAATTCATTTTGAAATATCCCCTCGTTTTTGTGAGCAGTCTAAAAGATGTTGGTTGTTCTCAGTCAGCTTTGGCTAAAATTTGGTGCAGGAATAAACAAAAAAGTGAAGGTTATCAGCGTACAATATAAGGGAAGGCCAAGTAAGATGTCAACATGTCAGCCTTAAACTATGCAATATGCCATGAAAATAGAAAGAACGCAAAAAATGGAATAAAAAAACTAAATGACATTGACAGTCCAGTAAACAGTCCAGATCTCAATCCAACTGGAATTTTACCATGAAAAGTTACAAACACTGGACCATGACAAAGCTCCATGATGCAAAGCTGAGAGAGTTTAAAGCAGCTTAATAAAGAAAATTGTTTTTCGTCAGTACATGCCTTGAAGAATTCAAGATATCTTAACAGCCTGAGGAGAAGCAACAAAGTATTTTGGTTGATAATTACTTCATTTTTCCTTAAAGCTGACGGATTTTCTTCATGTGGAAAGAAATATGTCAATAATTAAAATAAATTATTTAACATGCTTGAGGTAAGCTTTGTGAAACCAGGCTGTTCAAAATTGGTGTCATGACTAAGTAAAATAGCTGGGTAAATATTCCCTAAGTGGTGATTCCATCATTTTTCCATCATTTTGAGGTATTAAGATCAGGAACCGAGCACAAGTAACGTATGATTTACATGGAGATCAGATGGAATCAGCATTACAGTTCTGATGATTAAAAATCTTTGCATGCATGGCCACAGCCAGGCTAATCAATCACTCTAGGTTGAGTCCTGTCTTTATAATTGCTCTCATTAAAAAAAATGCGGTGAATAAATATTAATAACTGCAACTCAACAATAACATTCACAGCATGATTATAAACAAATGCTGCATTCCAGACAAAACAACTGCAACATCAGCCAAAACACAGGAGAACACAGACCTGCTCTAACAATCAACCTGCTAGGCAAAGCCTTGGATAAGCAATATAACCTGAAGTCTTATTAAAATGCTCCCAGTAAGAATACATGAGAGAATTGGCCCCATGTGGATCTTTCTCTGAAAAAGCCTGAGACTGCATTCTGAGAATATTACAGATGTGACGTAAGTGCCTAGATGCCTCTTGAGATAAAGACCAGATCTTTGCGTCACACAGCGCTGCATGAAGCTCTGAAGGTCTGCAAATTCCTGGCTGAAGCTGTGAAGTTATTTATAGAAAGATGACTAAATTCCCCACCCCCCCCACACACACACACATCAACAGCAAAAGCTAGTGGGCTATAAATTGCTAAACGTAGCAAAAACAAGAACGGACCATGCCTCCCCTTTTGAGAATACAGCAGCGAAGTGTCAGGAGGAATGTTTAATCATCGTAAGAGCAAAACTACATGAGGTAGTGCCGAGTCTGTGTGTGAGAGAGAAAGAGTATAGAATTTGTGTAAAGTGCTCTCTCTAGTCTGGAGTTTGGCTTATGTAAAATGTCTCTATTATAATATGTAGAGTGTTATAAGAGCCTTTCAGTGACAATGTAAAGCAGTCTGTTTTTGAAAAAACTGTGTGGACAAGGATAAAAGAGTTTCTTTTATATAGATAAAATTATGGATGGTAACACTGGTGCCTCGCTTTGTCCGGGGTTCAAGCGGTCTGGGTCCTTACTGTGTGGAGTCTGCATGTCCTCAGCGTGTCCCACAGTCCAAAGACATGCCTGTTATGTTAGTTGATCATGCTAAATTGGCATTGACTTGAGATAACCTTGTGTATAGATGTAACCTGTGTGTGTGTGTTGCTCAAATGACCACTGATGCCTGATACTGACGTTAAATAATCAGAATGAGCAAACACAAAAACAAACAGTCTAGTGGGGGAGACCGGGACAGGGGGCACAAAGTTTCCTTCCTTGCTCTTTAACCTGTTCTTAGATTTTCTATAACTTTGGTCACAGAATTGTTCTGTATAAAATGAATACCATTTGCCAATAAAGCTACAATTTCTTGCTGGATTCCCTGGACCAGTAGCTCACTGTGGTTCGACACAAGTGACAAGAAGCTGTTGAGTTTATCACCATGCCATTATTTTTCAATTGAGCCTGCTTCACCTGAATGAGGGGTAAATGAGGAGTACGCACTAAAGAGTGAAGGTGATGATGGACAGCCTGTACCAGGAACAGAGCACCTGCTTGCCAATCTTGCACACTCTCACATATATATTTATATCTAACATATAGCTTATATAACAGTGCCAGTACACAGTGGGTGTGATTTTCTTTCTAGGTCACACTACAGCACTGGAACTTGCTCACTATAAGTCGCGTGTTCTGTCTGATTTCCAACCATGCCTCCTACATCTACGACCTAATAAGCACAAATGTACTGTGTAATAAGACATTTTAGGCACATCCCAGTGGAACTCACAGAACACAGAACATACAGTAGAGTACAGAGCTTTGGACGTGGGTGAGTAATAAATACCTTCTCTCCATTAGTATTTCCCAGGACATAACACCCCATAATATGAATGAGATTGGGCTCAGGATTCAGCAGACTCATAAACCGGGCTAGTTTCTTCCAGAACCTGCAAACGGTGACATAAATCCTAAATTAGGCAAATATAACAAATTAGACTAATTAATAAAGCGACTCTATTAATAAAAAGACATTGCATAGATTATCTGAGCCATCCTACTCATGCTATACTATGTACCATTCTGTTCTTATAAAGTAGAACATCATAAAGTTACATATTTGAATATTTTCTATGTGCTTTATTTTTCACCATGACAAATCTGACATTGTCCAAGGTGGTTGAGGTCCTCTCTTGGCCCTCCCAAGGGTCCATCCTTAGTTTTTCCTTGCCACTGTTTCCACAGGCTTGCTCAAAAGGGCTTTGGGTCTAGTAGAATGACCCAATGTAAAAAGTGCTACAGAAATCAATAAGACTTGATATAAAATAATACGAAGCTGCTTTATTTAAAATATGATATGAATATACATATATATAATAATTATTGCAAGCTTATTTTATCTTAATAGTTTTGGACACTGACCAGGTGTCATTTGATAAATGGTGGATACACAACAACGTACTGTATCTAAGACATTTATGGCTCTGGGATGAATACAGAGGTGTTACTAGGTTTGCAAACATTTAAACTTGGTCACATTAGGAACATAGCTTATTGTTACAGCTGTACTATCGTATTGTACAGTTGTATTTGCAGCTTTGATCAGTTTAGGTTGGTTGTCTTCTAGTTTCTGACTCTACACTGCTATTGGCTGGACTTAATTTGGACTGAGAAGGTGTATGTGTTTTTGCTAATAACACAACCTAACAGTACACACCTGTTTAACTCCCGAATACCATCCCTGAACAACGCAGTATTAGAGCCACTGATCTATTGAGAATGTAGCCTTTGGCTTTCTATCTAAAAATGCCGTTTCACATCAGTATTACTGATATTTTGCAAAGATTAAGACCCCAGTGGAAATAAAGCTTAACTTGGAACTTACTGATTCATGTCCTCTTCTTTTTCCACTTTAGCAAATGTAGCCACTTTGTTCTTGAGGAGGTAGAGGTGCCCTGGTCCTCCCTGAGGATTTACAGAGGCGATAAATAAATGATCCTCCTTTAATTGTACAAACAGCCTGGCACAAGCTTCTTCTCACCTGACAGTAGATAAGCATCTTCCATATTTTGCAGCCTTTTCTGTAGGCAGTCAGTTTCTTCTCAATCTCCTCTAGGTATATAGGAACAGAGAGAGAGAAAAAAGAAAGGATCAGATAAAGAGGAACACAAAAAAAACTGTGTCAGAGGGAAAGATAAAGAGGTAAACAACGTGAGAATGAGTTTGTGAATCAGCACTCACATTAAACACCTACATTAGACGACCTGAGCAACTCAGTGTTGCATAGTAAAGAGCCTGAGTCACAGTCACCAGTGTTAATAGCATTAAAGCATTACTCACAAAAATGCTACGTTTTATTCAAAACGCTTTAGAAAAAATGTCACACGATGGAATGAAAATCCAGCCATTATTGAAAGTAGAAAAAAAATTGGAAAACAAGGCATTAGTTTATACTGGGCAGTAACATGCTCTGTTTACCCACACTTTTCAAATTAATTAAACACGATTAGTTTGTTTATTTGGTTTTTATTTAACATAATAATTAAACTTAATAATAAATAATAATAAAACTTAAATTAGTAAAAGAAAATTTGAAAATAAACTATACTTAAGTTTAGCCGTGTTTAATGTGTATACTGCTCACAAAAATGAGGCCATGTTTCATTAATTTTTTGATTTAAAATATCCCCTATTTTTTGTGAGCAGTATACACATTAAACACGGCTAAACTTAAGTATAAGGCTTTTTTCCTATATAGTTGGAAAAAAATAACAAAATAAGCATACACTGACCACCCTAAATCACTCAGTATAGGCAAGTGAGTGTGACTTCCTGCAATTTACTGGCAGTTTATCAGCTCCACTATGATCCAATACTACAAAAATAAGGTTATTAAAATAATGAATGACAATACAATGCAAAAATTAACACTCACCCAGTATATCATCAAAAGTGGCATGCTCGTGGTCCTGCATGTACAAACACACGAGGGCATTTCAGAAGAGCACATTAGGAGAAAATATACCACTTGCAGTTCCTTATTTTGATCTTATTTTGAAGTATCATTAACGGTAATGTATTCAGTACATCAGGTTAATCCACCTCTTGCTTGATGTAATCAAGTGCGGTACAAACACATCATTTGCATTACCAATGCACTCAGGGGCATGATGGGCATTAGCATAACCAAGCATCTTTCATAACACACCTGACAAAAGCATCTTTGATCCATATAAACTGAATAAAACAGTTAGTGCTGGACTCACATAGAGGATGGGGATGATGGATGGGTCTTTTCTTCGTATGATGTTGGGCACGTACTCCGCCTTGGGGACTTTGGATGAAATGAGCTGCAAAATACAAAACAACACGATAAAAAGGCAGTTAGCTCAGTCATTGACCATGATGCTAAAGATACTTCTGTTCAAATTGTATCTCTCAGTATAGTCACTGGTTTATGGGATTTAGGGATTTGTCCAACACGGTAGCTTTGTGAGCTTGATTTTGTGTGTTGCAAAATTTGGGATGGTGCTAACTATAATTTTTGGTGGGATGAAGTCCTCTCCCTCGCAGGCAAGTCGCTCCAATTCTTTCTCCTCCTCCCAGTCCACATCATCATACTCTCCTTCATCTAGAGTGCCCGAGGATGCCTGCAGGTCTCCACCTGAAAGAGCAAAACACAGAAAGAATAAAGTAATACAAAGAAAATATTTAAGAAAAATGATTCAGATTAAAGTATAATCTTAATTAAACTAGATATCCTGGTTAAGAGCGTCTGCTAAATGTTTAGAAATATACCAGTACTTTTTAACTTATGTACTGCTTATCTGTTATCTTATTGTGAATGTAAGACTGATTGTGCATGCAATTACCAAGGACAATGATATCGACAGAGTACTCAGTATTGAGAAAAGAACAGAAATCCAGCTGTACTCAATTTTTTTGTTAATGGCTGACTATGGGAAGTTAAAATAAATGTTTATTACATAAAAGTATATTACGCAAATCAAACCTTAGTTGTTATATATTAAAGCTGTAGATATATATATACGCTTTGACATAACTAAATGTTATTTTAATTAGTCAGTTTTCCGTTCCCTTCTCAGTACCTGGAAATGAGTGACAGTACAAATACCAGGGTGAGCCTTAATTTACAGAAACAGACTGTGTGTATATGAGTTATACATTTATAATAATACATGTACACTGCCAGTCAAAATGTGTTTCCACACTTATCATTTCATGTATTTAAAAATGTTACTAAATCCGAAAATACTCTCCAATGCAGAAATCCTAAAAGCCTAAAAGGATCAGGATTAAATGTTAGATCAAGCATCACATTCTTTCTCTGATATGATTTTCAGTGACCTTTAGCCAACTTTAGAGTTTTGTAAGTAAACTTTTGGGTTCTTTCCAAAGCCATGACACAAACACGTGCATTTAAACATGATTGGTGTTGTTCCATAATATGTTGACTGATTAAATTTGGCATCTCCCTTGCATTTATTTGATCTAATACAGTTTTTTTTCCCTCTAAATTCTCTGTGCCCCAGTACAACAAGTAGCTTACAAATACTGGTGTTTATTATTTAAAAAAAAGGAAAAAAATCATTAACAATTTAACTGAATATATATGCATATGAATCAGTACAAATCAAAAGTTTAATACAAAAAAAAATAAATTAATAAAAAAAAAAACAGACTCCAAACCATCAAAAACGTTTTCATTTATTTATTTATTTGTTTATTAATGTCATATCAACATTGATGGCCATATCCATAACAGGAAATGCACGCATCAAACACCCTCACACTGGGACAATTTAGAAAGACGTAATTAAAATAATGCAATTAACCTCTATGTATTGTGTGAGGAAACCAGAGTAACCAGTATAGACAGAGAAAGACCATGCAAACTCCACAGAGGTCCAATGGCAGATAAAACTGGGAGTTTCTGAAGGTGAAAAGCGGTGACCACTTGTGTCACCATGTTGCCCTTCAAATAATATATTCATACTCATATACATCCCACTTTGGAAAAAGGTAATTCAGAAAAGCACTTTGCCTTTATGGAACTTTTACATGAAGCATCCTGTTTCTCTAATGTACTTCATTACAGTTTTCCCAGTAATTACTATATGTAATCAGTGGTCGTAGGCGTTCCTCTGAGATGTTCCACCGTGTCACTTATAGACAGAACAGGCTGTTCTATTACACACAGCACTGTCTACATCCTCTGTAACCTCCTGAGACCCTGTGTCCCCATACAGGACATTACATTTAGGGTTGTTACACCTTATAATTTGCCCTGCTTTACTTAGACCTGTTGTCCTTGTTTGTACGCGATTTTGTTCCTGTTTGTAGCATTTCACAAATTCCAACAGGTATGACAAAAACAAACAAAAAAGCAAAGACTAAGCTTTTTATATAGGGGTGCCCCATTTAATGTCCACATTACTTCGCAAACATTGCTTTATATTTAAACAACAGTATTAATTATAACACCATTTGAAACCTTTAGCACAGTACTGTACAATACAGCAATTCTTATTTTTGTACATCTCGGGAATTCAGGCACCGAAGGGTTCATTTGAAAAAAATAATGTATTCCCGAATTCAAACACAAATTCCAACTTCAAAATTCTGCAAAACCTGCATGCATAACAACCAGCCTTAGAGTGTATCTGAAATAAATTAGATTAAGACATTAATCAAATCCGAATGGCCTTACAGAACCAATTAACTTTGAATTCTGAGTTTCAACTGTATCTTTTATAAAAAATTGAAATACTTACCGATAACGACTATAAAAGCAACGTTACCATGTTGTTTTCTGCCTCCAAGACATCGATTACCTTTTCTCTCAACAGGTGTCACAAGCGTTTGCTCGTACCACTTTTCTGTCATTCAGACATGAATGAGATATATATATAACACAGATTTTTTAAAGCAGACGTTGAGACGTTGAACAGCACTTACCTGCACTTATCAGCTCCTACTTCTTGTAAATAACTATGAAAAATGAAAATGAATGCAAAACCAAAGCTTGGGTCTTATTAGCATATCTTTGGATATGCATGATCCCATATTTACATTGTCTATAGGATGTCATCTTGGTGTATTGCATGTCACCCAAGCCTGAGCTCCAGCAGGTGTGTGAGAGTACACTGAAATGCTTGTGCTGCAGCATTTTTCAAGGCTGGTGGTTCAGGTGGAGGGTTGGCATTGGGAACATACTGTCTTTGGATAAGTATAAAATTATATCCAGTTATATCACACTAGACTGTTTAGATCCTGTGTGTATTTTTCAGTAAACCTTTGTCATCCTCTATTTGTCTATCAACATCACACATTTTCACATCAATGAATTGGGGCTCAGTTTTTCCAACATATCATTGAAGGAAAAACATATTATTGAATTATATAATATTGATGCTACTGTGCTTTAGAGAAACAGAGTCCTGATCAGCATAGAAGTACTGATGCAGTGGGTAAGGTTCTGGACTGCTAATAAGTAATATGGTTTAACTCAAAGCTGCCTCTGTTGGACCCTTGAGCAAAGCCTTTAAACTTTAGCTCCTCAGCTCAATCAGAGTTGCTGTAAATAGTAAATGTCAAATTTGACCAATATTGGCCCAGCATTTAGGCCAGTATCGACACTGATATCAATATCCAGGAATGTTTTTTGTTTTTTTTATCTAAGGTAAGGTGTTCAAACACTTTTCACTGGCAGCGTACAAATGAAGATGGAAGCACTGCCAGAGAATAGAGGTTTCACACAAGGCGCTCCTCCGGAAAAAAAGGAAAAGAGCATAAACACAATGTACACAAGTGCTTGAGGACGTGTTTACTATTGTGTATACACTCTTCTGAACATGTATTTTTAATATCTGTGCATGTGTGTGTGAGTGAGCGCGCACACACTCACTGTCTCTGGAGTCGTGGAGCGAGTCAGGCTTGATGGGTGTAGGGTCACTCCAGGAGCGGCTGAAGCTCCTTGCTTTGCGATCGGCGAATGCTAATAATGGAGCGGAGGAGGAGAGCATCACTCACTGCCCTTCAACGTGCACGCATCCACACACACTTTCACACTTCTCTAACACACATCACTCAGCTGGCAGTATCCCGCTGTTGTCGGTGCAACTGTGGGAGTGATGCGCCCTGATAGGGCTTCCTATCAAGCTGTCATGTTTTCAGATGGCTGTCTGGAAATCTGCATCCAAACCCTTAACATTTGTTGGTTTCATGTCAGAAATCATTTTAAAATACCCCTGGAGACTTTATTTTTAGCCATAACGTAAACAAAATGTGGACTTGGGAATGGGTGTGTATTGTCCGATACCCTACTACACTGCATACTACATGTGTGAAGATTTGTTATCACAAACTAACATAAGTGCATGTGTAGCACTTTTTAATACCATTCTGCTTTTTTTTTTATTTCAAGTTTTTTAAATCTGCACTCATTACCCCATAATGCCTATGAAATTAAAACAAGGGTTTAATTTCACATGGACATAAGATCTGGGTGTCTCCCCTTTCACTTGATTAGCTTTAAAATGTTTCTAAACCTTGATTGTTGATCAAGCTGTGGTATGTTTAATTAAGCGAACATGATTGGTAAAGACGCACACTAGTCTATATGAGGTCTCACAGCTGGCAATGCATATCGGAAAGATATCGCACAGATCTGGAGAAGGCTACAAAATGTTCTGCTGCACTGCAAGTTCCCAAGAGTACAGTGGCCTTAATTATTATATGGAAGATCTCTGAAACAACCAGAACTACCAGGAAGTAAGTGGGGGAGAGAGACCTTGGTAAGAGAGGTGAACAAGAATTCAGTGGTTACTCTGGCTGAGTTTAAAAGAATTCAGGAAATCCGTACTAGGTATTTAGAGACTCCATGGTGCCAGGCAGTGAGGCGAGCAGCTGAAGAATTGATGCCATCAAAATGTGTCTCATTTGTTTTTTCATTAAATACCAATATGCATGATCAAAAACAGCTGTCAAAGAACAGCTCATTTTCAAATATTAGCTATTTAACGTAGGGGTATTTTATTATTCATTAAACAAACTGGCAGATAAAAAATGTTAATGCTTGAAAATAATTCATGAAAATAATTCAGCGGGTTTATTTTCAGAATTACTATTTAATGTCAGCAACATGTAATTAGCATGACCATGAGGTAAATGGACTTGACTGTTCACAAGCCTAACACACTGTCATCCGGAGGCACCCCTGGTCTTCTTGCGCTACCACAATCCCAGCCCGCATGACCCAAGGAATCCCTGACACTCAGTAGCCTCTGGTGACACACAACACAGACATAACCGATACAGACAGTACAATAACTCAACCCCCCACCAGGACGCCATCAAACATGCAGATGGTACCTCGAGAGGTTTTATGAGGGACAGTCATCACCTCATCAGAGGTGGGATAAGACCCAAACTGAGTTGGTATATTCCAAATGTAGAGATACTATCCTGCATCTGGCAAGGTAAAGTTGATCAGACCACACAGGCTGTGATGTGAACGATACCCTCCCTTCCTTCCTGTTCCAGTATGCAGGAGCTCCGTGTTTGGGGTACCAACTCTCAGTCAATCGATGATGCTATTGTTTTGAGTTTGGTTCTGTCTGCTTGCTTGACAGACGACTGTTCAAAACATCCCAGTGGAAATTTCCTGGTACTGTCTGTCCTATTATGCTTGATGTTTTGCCTCACCAGAGGTTTCCACCTTGCAAGGGCTAGGTCTGTTGAGCAGACCGAAGGGGCACCAGCATAACACAAACATGATCTTATTAACCAGTTTTTAGGTATACACACTTTATACTGTATTATATAGCTAGGTCAAATGTACCATATAGATGTACCTCATTGCTATAACATCTATTGTTATTCACAACTCCATTACACCAGTGGAAAATAACCAGTGTCTGACCCCTCATGACCATGATATTATTATGGAGTACTAGTTGCCTGAAAAAGGGCAATGGTTAGTATTTCTACGCCCATACAGGCCATACTTAAGGGAGGTATATCTGCTTTAAAAAGGTTTGGTAGTGTACATACCCAAAAAACTGGCAACTGAGTGCAGCGTTTACTTACATTGGGCCTTCATCCTCCTGCTGCCCACCATTCGCAGGTGCTTCCGGAAGTTTCTAAAGCGCAGACAATTCAGTTAGGAAAAATTAAAGGTAAGACAGTACAAACATGTGGGCAGAGGACTACTTTAGAGACATTAATTTTAGTCATGCGGCAGCCATGCTTAATTAAAGAACCATACAGAGTGTTTGAAGTTACAGCAGGTTGCATTTTTGTTTCTGTAAATCGTCCCATTTTTATCCGTTCCAATCACTAAACTTGATCAATGAACAACCAAACATTTCTCTAGATCTCCTTCAGTCTCATTGAGAATCTCATTCATGCCAGCAAATAATCATTATTTAAGAAGTTGTCCAATTTTCTTTTATCAATTTCAATTATCAATTATGAAGGGCTGGCTCGCACCCCAGCCTGCTGTTTTATTGAGTGTTCTGCCCCAGTAACTGCTTCTTTCACACTGCGTGAATGCCATGAGGTGTAATCAATCACCTTGGTCATGAGTGAACTCTGTCCAAACCCATTTACTTGGCCATTCATCAAGATTTTACAAGCTGCTAAATTTAAAATTAGTGTAAAATAAGCAAACCCTGATTTAATCCCCAATGTTAGTCAAAGCAAGTGAGGCTGGACCTCTGTCTCATTTCTGTTTCCTCCTCCACAAGCTGATTCTCTTCGCCACACTTTGATGCATACACTCTGTCCAGCTGGAAGGACAGTATTTTCTACTAAATTTATTTTGTCTCCGCATTTTACTAACATAAGTGCCAACATTAGCGAGAAAATATCAGAAACAAAACATTATTTAAGAGACACAGCATTTTAATGATTGAACCTTATCATCATTACAGAATCATCCAAAATAGTTAAATCCAGTTTATAATTAAAACTGAAAACCTATTATTAAGCTATTCTATTTATTTAGTATTTAATATTAGCACATATATTATAAGTTCAGGAGTTATCTTGGAATGCAGGGATAGGAATGTTATGTTCCTCAGTTTGATATTGTGCCGAAAGCAAAACCTGGTTGTCCAGCAGCTCAATGCAGGCAATGTGGTTGAAATTTACTGTCACTTCAAAAAACGAACCTATTTACACTTAACACTCCCAGAACATCACAGAACCTTCTCAAGCTTGAGCCACACATCATTAAAGGCTTTGTGAGGTCTTTAATGAACACGACACATAACTTAATTTACAAAACACAGCAGAGATTCGTCTGTCCAGACAGCACTCTTATAGTCATGAACAGTCCAATTTTTGTCTTTTCACCCACTGTAACCGAGCAACTCTGCTCCGCATGTTCATGGTATGCAGCTTCCTGCTAAGTGTTATTTTAGCAACTAGATGTGAAAGATCTGCGTTGACTTCTAGAAGCAATTCTTGCCTGAAAGGAAATCACTTTTTATTTACAAGCCATGAAGCACACGAGCGATCCCTATCCATTAAGTTTCGTATTTTGGCCACAATTGTGTCAAGAACTTCCATCAGACATGAATAATACTGCTCCCAAAATTAGATATTTCAAAATGAAATGTCCCCCATAAAATATCCCCTAATTTTTGTGAGCAGAGTTGTGCCGTGCATATAACACAGATTTTTATTTCCTACTATAATTCTTAAAAACGTAAACATTACAGTAATTGGACGTTGATCAGATGGACTTTAAACTGAATACACTTAGACATATAAAATAGACTGTGTGTGTCAGGATTGGTGTTGTTTAAAAAATAGTTTAAGCATTTAAAAACTCGATGACACAAGTAATATATTTACTGTATATATGAGATTAACAATTAAATGAGGCAAGTTTAATTATATAGGATTTTATACATGCAGCAATGCAAAGGCACTTATAAAGTAATGTATAACTTACTAAGTAATGTTAAAGGTACTTATAGTATATTAAATGATTATTGATTTATTAAATAATTATGAATATGTTATCATCACATATGAGGCCTACACAGTACTCAACAACACATTCCACTGGGGATTTCCACATTTCCACAGCTGTATGTATCACTTTTTTTTGGCACAACGTCCTGCAGATATGCTTATTAAACCTCATTATTTATTTTTATTAATACTCATTATTTAAACATGGATGGACTGACCAGCTTTAGCACTGAGGTCATTACCATGCAGTATTGCAGACCAGACACTACTATGATATGGACATTCTTATGGGTTGGTAGATTTCTCAGATGACTCATGGTGACATCTTTCTACGCCTGTGTTGAAGCTACGGCAGGTGAAAATCAGACGTTTCACAAGTTTTAAAAATAGAGCCATTCTAGTGTGGCGTGTCTTTTTCAGAAGGAGCTATTTTTAATCAAACCCTAATGATCTGTCTGTGAATCCTATTTGTGACTGAGAGTGGGTTTAAAATAAAGATATGACTAAATCTGTGCGTTTATGTCTGAATCTCTGCTTTACTTCAACCCCCTCTCTCCACCCCACATTGAGTATTTCCCTTTAACTCCAGATGAAAGGCTTTATTTCTTATTAAGCTCATTTAGTTAATCTATTTAAAAAGCAAGATATCCCAGCAGTCCATACTGAGCTCTTTGGTGTGATTGGTGAAGGTCAACAAGCAGCAATTTTCCACTCTGGCAGGCATTTCAGCACCCACCTTTCTCTTATTTGGGAACATCAAATTGGTTTATACTTTTGTAAGTCTTGTGCATCAGCACTCTTGTCTGGCCTTTGAACCCAGGGTGATGCCTCATGCCTTTCTCTGACAGGTCTGTAGTGCAACTGACAAGCTACAAATGTGCAAACTGCTAGCAAGCCCTTTAAAACCATAAACAACAAGCCTTGAGTTAACATGACTGCAAGTAATAATTTAAAAACTCTTCCATGTGCTCAAAAACACTATGGACTGTAACAATGGAAAAATGGAGAACAGAACAGAAACACACAAAGGTAAGTCTTATTTACAGAAAACATAATTAACGGTTTTGCTTTGTAACCAGTATCTAAAACATCTCTGACAGCAAATAAGTGATAGACCAGTTTGGGGCCACACTTGACACTTTCATTGTCCACATACCACCATGGCTTTTTCCGACTGCAAGGACACAACCAGAACTGAACCCATAGCACCACGTTAGGTCCCAAATGCACATCACACAAGCAGTACCTTTGGAAGACTGTATGTGGGCCAGAGTCTGAATGCTGCTATTAATTTGGGGATTGCTACAGTGGGGCCAAATTGGGTCTGCAATACACTTGCCACTACCACAACTGACCCATAAGTGTCTAAATTCCGTCATATTTAGCCCAGAACTGTCTGCTATCTGGGATGCTTTTTAGCAAGTCTGGCTTATATCATAAGTGCAAAAGTGTGCTGCACAATAAATAAATAAATAAATTCATCAGAAAGTAATAATAGAAGTAGTATTATATATATGAAATCGACAGTACAACAAGCAAAGCTGTGCAGTGACAAGGTAGAAGTTTGTACGAGGACCCCGGTATAACCATATGGATATGGATTGTGCAGTAATGCATAAGATGCCACTAAGAGTTGGGTATTTTTTGTAAGCAGTGTAGTTCTTGATTAGGATTGGGAATGAGTAGCAGGTGTTTGTGTGCAGGCGAAGGAAGCATTGAGCACTGCAAAGTGTCTGTGAATATTTACCGCAGACAACTGAAAAAAACTCAAAGGTTCAAGGCTGATCATTAAATTCTTTCAATTAACATTTAACTGCACTTACTTAATCCAATTCAGGGTTGTGGGAAACTGTGACTATGTAATGAGAATTCAAAATCAAATCAATACATGTTCCAAATGACATAGGTTGATGATCTAGACGTGAAAGGTTAGAAATGGTTTAGTTTTAGTATTCTGTTCCCAATTGACTTTCCAGTAATAAGAAGCAATTCTTATCATAAGGTTTTGTAATCCATACATAACAACATGTTTACGTATAATCACAAATTCTTCTTCTTCTCTTTAGTCTCAGAGCTGATGTTCTGGTACCAGTTCCAGCACCACACACTTAGATGTTCTTCCAGCTCAGCATCACTTTACTGGTCTTCATCAACAGAACCCAGTCCCACCAAAGGAGTGAGGACTCATTTTATTATCTATTTTGTTTTATAATTTAATTTTATTTATTTTATTACTTAAAATTTATTATTAATTTGTTATTTATTTAAAATATTTACCTAATTTTGCTATAATTTAATATACTTTTAAGTATTTATTTAATTAACATCTAGGCCACCCATGGAGGAT
>JAUZSU010120600.1:0-18378 GCA_034780255.1 Parotocinclus maculicauda
AGCAGAATTTTGAATAGTTTGGATAGTACGCAATGATTTAGCAGGGAGCCCATAGAGCAGAGAGTTACAATAGTCCAAGTAAGATTAGAGTAGATTTAAGTAACTAATTCAAAGCTTCAGTTTCAGCCCTTGGGTGGGGTGGTCCAGGGTGGCACATCATTGTATCTGCCATGCCATCTGTACAGTTCTGTTGCTGTGAGAGTTTTTTTGGGGTCACAGCAAAGAACAATTTTGGACGTGTATCAGGGAGGACTGAGGTAATCTGGGTGAGAGCTAAACTCAATAACATTTTTCTTTTTGTAGTGAACATTTGGACGCAGTCGCATGTCAGTAGTTTTCTGGAGAATTTGGATGTATAATTAGAACAGGTTCAGGGCCAGACAGCCACCACACCCCCTCATCGCTCTCCATTACTGAACATCTGGGTGCAATATGAAACTTATTACTCAAATTTCACTTCCTGTCAGGCTGATGGTTTCTGGCTGCAGTCAGAACTCAGAGAGGTTTAACGTCAGCCCTGTTTGTCAGATCGAGCCGTGATGAGTCTGATCAGATCTAATCTCAGTACAGCGCAGATTTACAGTCCCTTCCCATCTGGCATTGATCACTGAAATAGTTCCAGAGGAATGGTGAATGGAGGAATCTCATGTTTAACCGTTCATCCGTCAAAGGGGTCCTGTTATCCTCCCGAAATCTGCTCGAAATTATGGCTGGTGGTGTAGAACATCTGTAGGGGGCTAATGATAAGCTAAGAAAGCTCCTATAGATTCTGGAGCTAAATGGCTTTCGTAATGGTTTCATGATTTCTTACTTTCAAATGATTAAGAACATTTTGTTAAAAATTTACAACGTTTTATTCGGGTACCAAATAATGCTTTAGATATTGGTGGATGCTAAACCTGAAGAGGAGACTTTTATACTGGAACTGGATATTTGGTAATAAAGTTTGAATCTTTGGTACTGGACCTGGAAGTTAAAATGTTTTACTTGTGGAGCTCGGACCTTTGATCTCAGAAATGCTGGGCCGCTGAGACTGCATTATTATTATATACATAACATATGTTTAGTCCTGGAACTTTACTGGTACTGAAACTGGAAGATGTAGAACTCATTCAGGAATTCAGACAGTTGATCGTGAATCTGGGTGTTTCTTACTCAAACTTTTCAAACTCAAAAGCTTTTTTTACGAAAGTTAGTTCTTTTAGACCTTGAATTGGGACAGCTGGTGATGGAACTAGTAATTTGGTTTGGTTTGTAACTGAAATTGGGATTGGAACTGGTACTAAGTTTTGCTTCTGATTCAAGAATCTGTGGGGCTGAAACTGGAAGTTTCGGTTCTAGAACTGTAAATTTTGATGATAGAACTATAAGTTTTGAAGTTTTAATGGTAAAAGTTGGAGTTTTTGATGCTTGTTTTTTGCTTCTGTTACTTCTGCAACTAGATATTGAAAGTTCACATTATTTGTACTGAGGTTGGTAATGGAATGTTGGTGCTGGGACTATAACTGGACCCTTTTTTTATTCATTTTGACTCTTGAACTGTAAACTCTACCAAGGCAGCTGGAACTTTTCATATTGACTAATGGAACTGGATTTGGTAATTAAACTAAAATATTTGCTTCTACAGCTGACAGCTTTGGCGCTGAAACTAGACTGTGTAACCTTCGGTACGGAATTTTTAGAATGTTGGTGCATTCGATACTGAAAGTAGACCATTTGTTACTTTAACTTGAAATACGCAAGTTAGCAGATGTTCACTTATTGTGTTAAAATGATCATCCAGAGCTTTACAAAATGAGGTGAGAACATTTCAGTTCTCCACCTCCACACAATAACAAGCCAAACCAAAACTCTTGAGCTCCAAAGCCTTCAAAGTCTTACACGCCAGCTCCAATTATTGTCCAGTTCCTTCTGGGTTCCTGCTTAACATCGGTTTCCATGGTAGGTGCTGAGCATGGCTTGTGTTTTCTCTTTGGGTTTGGGTTTTGACTTTTGGGTTTAAATCAGATCTCCGCTGTTGCACTGGAGAACCTGATCCAAATTGCCGAAGGGCTGCAGAGAGGAAGAGGAGGGCCAAGTTTAAGAAAGTTCTTTGTGTTTTAAGACTTTGATATTGCAGATCGAGGTTGCTTAAATCTATAGGGAGAAACGGTTTCATATTTTTAACACTCCAAGAAGGACGTAGGTTTATCCGTGTCTGCTTCTAATTCCATCGCTGGCTGAGCTCTGGACATTTCTCTAAGGATTCTAACCTAATGTGTTTCTAATGGACCTGTCACTTTCTCCCACTGGAGTTAGGAGTGGAAGGAATCCACTGTGAAGTCAGAACAGCGTCGAGCTGAATCGGTGTGAAAAACAGTGGCATAACCACATAGAAATTTAGTTTTGGATGAGCCTTGACAAAAGTGGGTGACCACAGTTTTTATAGTTCAGTTCTCAAATTAGCCCAGCATGAGAAAATAAAATAATATAAAACAGAATACAACTTCTGCTTGTTTTTTTTATTCCACAAGGTTTGTTTTATTCTGAAAATGAGCTCAAACTGCTGATTAACTGAGGAGTTATTTACCACAACAATTCTATTCATATCACATATACATTGCTTCCTTAATAGCAAGTGCATCACGAATTCATCAGTCATTAGACTTTTAGTTTATGTTCATTATCAAAGGCATACTTTCAAACTAAATTAAATCAGAAAATGATATTAAATGAACTAATTAAATTACAAGAGCATATGTTCAGGTTATTCGAGCATATTTGATGGGATTTTTTTTTTTTCAAGCACGAGAGGATGAGTTATGTTAGGTTTCGTACGTTCAGACACCTCTTGTTATACATGACATGATGGGTGCAGTGTCATTTTAGCGCAACCAAGAATCATAGCAATTAAGCTACATGACTAAAAGCCTGTTTACAGAGTTCATCCATATATAGTCTGTAATTACTAATTCTCTCCCGTACCCATCAAGGAATACAGACAATGAGTTTCTGAGCTCTGGGACTGTGGTTAGGGTCCAGAGTTCAAATCCCACCTCTGCCCTGAGGTGCCCTGGGTCCCTGAGCAAGGCCCTTAACCCACAGTTGCTTGGATTGTTAGACTGTATGAATTTAAGTCGGTCTGGATAAGCTGCTAAATAACATAAATGTAAATGTAAATAAATGTGTTTCAATGTGCTGTTTAGATTTTAATTGAGCACATTGCTGCGTTCGCTACATGCAGCTTTATGCTCTATTCTGTAAGTTGCACACTGTGCCTTTGAAGTCTGCCTGCACAACGCGTCATCCAAGGCTTCTGTTTCAGACATAAACGGATCTGTTTCCTGCTGGTAACATTGTCCACACACTCAAAACTGGTGTTGTTTACTCTTTAATTTCGATGTTTTTGTTTTACAGTTTACATTCATGGGCTATTGTCACAAAAAAGCAGATAGGGGCTCAGATTCTGATTTACTCTCTATTGTGTACAGCTACGTGGGGTACTGAGAGGTGTTAGAGAACATACATCTGACTCCAAACTCCTGTTCAGTTGCATTTGCTGTCACCAAACAGAGAATGAAAAGACAAGGCAAAGATAAGGAGTAGGAGGAACAATGTGCACATGGGATAGGACGCACAGAAAAAGACACTGAATAATCCCGTCACTACAATAGTTTTCATGTAGCGATAATTCCCATGTTTTATGTGTTCCCATGTTGATTATTATTATTTTTTTTCCCCCCCTTTTCTTTCTGTCTATTGTCTCTGCTCTAAACGGTGTGTAATCTCTGTGTTTCACCTGTAATATTGTAAAGCGGGCTTGAGTTGTAGAAAGGCGCTATATAAATTAAACATATTATTATTATTATTATTATTATTACCTCTGCCACAGTTGGGTCCCTGAGCAAGGCCCTTAACCCACTGCTTGGATTGTTAGTCTGCATTAATTGTAAGTCGCTCTGGTTAAGGGCGTAAATGACATAAATGTAGCATTTTTTGTAGCAGGCTTCAGAAATTTCAGCCCGGCGTTCCTCCTTATCTGCACGGCTGTGGTAGTTTTTAGAACTTATGTTATACAGGCACTCATGCACTTTGGATATTTCCAAAAAGGAGTGGTGTGGCTGCAGGTTTTACAGCCAAGCAGAGCTTACACATGACTTCAAGGCTCTGAGGGACAGTGGTGGGCAGTGGTGGGTTAGATTTGAGGGTTCTTCTCTCGATGTAAGAACTAGAGGCTGACATTCACGGGTCACGTGATTCCCGGGGGATTCCTGCGGGATGGGACTCAACTTAACTATTACTCATGTGATTGGGACGGTACAGGATAAAAAAGTTAACGGGACCAGACGGGAGCGGGAACCAATAAATAAGACAAAAGGCAATTCTGAAGAACTACACGGCCCAGAAGCCAACAGAAGCCGGTCACAGCTTCCCACCGGAATTCATAGAAACAGCAGCAATGGAGGGAGTAAACACAAGGGCAGCGTCCGAAATCGCATACTTTGTATTCGGACACACTACATGCTCTCGCGTACTGTATAGTATGGAAATATGCGATTTCGGACGCAGCCAAACTCAGAAACTGATGTAAAATTGATTTGCAATGCAAAGTCAGAAGTAACGACTGATCTATAAAGCTTCATATGCACTTTATTGTTTATACTAGACTCAGGTACAGTATGAGAAGTGTGAAGGTTTTATGCCTTTATACACATTTGTTGGTTGACAACAGTTTTCTTGCTTTGTGCAGTTTCTTCTTTAGGTAAATTAATGCCTAATGTTATAAGGAAATAATTGCTCAATAAATGAGTAAAATACAACTTTATGTTATGTTTGGGTTTATTAAACAGGGACTTAGCAGCTGATCCTCCATAGGAAGAACTATAGGGACCACAGACCGTGTATTATTTATGTTTTGTGGTCTTTAGTGAAGGATTTATTTTTATTAAGGCATAAAATGTCTCCCTATATTACCACAAAGGAACTGGACCTGTTGCCATATCCTCTGAAATAAAACTGCAGAACACAAACTAATCTTAAAAAGAATGGGGATGACATAAAATGTATTTGTATTGCCTAAAAACTAATATAAGTAGGAAAAATGGGAGCGGTACAGGAGCGGGAGTCATTTTGAATAGGAGCGGGATGGGAGTGGGAGTCATTTTACCAGGAGTGGGACGGGACAAGAATTTTTTTTTAATTCCGACCCGGGATTGGGATGGAACAAGATTCTTTTCTGTGGGAGTGGGATGGGACAGGAATGAAAAAGCCATTGTAAAAGCCATTGTGTTCAGCCAGTAACTACATTTGGCCTTTCTGTACAGGTGGCATGCGGATCCTCAGGATGCAGAGCAGTCGGATGAAGACGAAGATCCTGGGAGTGATGATGATGATTAACTTCCTGATATACATCATCGTGGAGGTGACACGGAGCTATGACCAGGGCAAGTCGGACCCCGGTCGGCCTCTTCTACCATCGAAAACCTTCTGGAAGAAGTCTGACGCCAACAAGGCTTTCTGGAATCTCAAGCAGCAGCAGGTCGATCACCTCTACAACCCACGCTTCTTTTCTGGCTTTACCACGGGCAATGCTTCCTTCCCAGAGCCCCAGAATTTGCTTAACGACTCTACCGGGGGGCTTAAGTGCGAGCCGGACTTTGCCTCGGCGGCACAGGTTAAAGGCTACAATTCCCTGCCGCAGCGCTTTAAGGATTTCCTGCCGTACATGCACTGCAGGTCGTACCCGATGCTCATCGATGCACCGGGCGTGTGTACCAAAACGCCCTTCCTGCTCCTTGTGGTGAAGTCGATGGAGCCACATTTCGACCGGCGCCAGGCCATACGTCAGTCGTGGGGTCAAGCGGGGATCTTAAACAATCGCAACATAGCCACCGTGTTCCTCCTAGGCAAGACCGTGTTGGACGATAACTACCCGAACCTTTCAGAGATGCTCCGTCACGAGGCGTCGCTGCACGGCGACCTGCTCCAGTGGGACTACAGGGACACGTTCTTTAACCTGACCCTGAAAGAAGTGCTCTTCCTGGAGTGGATGGGCGAGCGCTGCCCCTCAGCACGCTACGTCTTCAAGGGGGACGACGATGTCTTCGTGAACACCCATGGCATCCTGAGCTTACTCGGTGGACTCTCTAAGAAAAAGGCACGAGACCTGTTTGTTGGGGATGTGATCAGCGATGCGGGGCCACAACGGGAGGAGAAACTGAAGTACTACATCCCCGAGAGCATCTTCGTCGGATCGTATCCACCCTACGCTGGTGGCGGAGGGTACCTTTACTCGGGGAGCGTGGCGCTCCGATTGAGGGACGTCTCTCGACAGGTATTGCTCTACCCCATCGATGACGTCTACACGGGAATGTGCCTGCAGAAACTCGGCCTGGTGCCGAAAAAGCACAAAGGGTTCAAGACGTTTAACATCGAGGAGAAGTACAGGGGGAACGCCTGTGCCTACCAGAGCTTACTGCTGGTGCATCCCAGGAAACCGCAGGAGATGATCCAGATTTGGAAGTGGATAAGTGAACCTGGGTTGAAGTGTGACGACAAGCCCGATAACTGATAATAATTCGGGAGTAACACTGGAGCGAAAAAAACCTCACACCAAACAACTCGGTAGTTCTGTGGAATACGATGATCAGGGACCAAGAACCGTCTCATACTGTGCAACAAACACCTTCCCAAAACGGAACGTACTGTCAAAATGGTTTAATCGATCATAGTCCAATGCAGGGTTTCAGGGTGGCCACACAGGGCTGCAGGGGGGCAGCACAGGGAGCAGGCCTGGCCAGGAGCTCCACTCAAACTGGGACTCTTTAGAGACACATGTCTTTGAAGTGTGTAAGAATCCAAAGAAAAGACACAGGAAGAACATGCAAACTTCACACAAGCACTAGCTGGGCGTGAACATGAGACCTGAACCCAGATCTCTGGGGTCTCCACCTTTGTCTATGGTGAAGGTTTTGGCAACCCGGTCCAATAACATTCTCAGATTTGGGTGCAAGGGGTGTCAGTCCAGAGCCCAGTCCATTCCAGAGCCATGGGTAAGGGTTGTCCGTTTAGTCCCAGGGCATGACCCCCTTAGACACAGCCAGTAGTAGAGCGCTGCACCACCCGAGCGGCCCAATTAAAAAACGGAACATACTTCAGGTATGCGCCGTTTAACGACTGCGTTACGTTCTGTTTTAATGGGACATTATAGCTGGTCATTAAAATATTCAATTTATGCTACTGTAATGTGTATATAATAGGTTTTTCAGACACATTAACAATCACACACACTGTAAAACCAAAATATAAACACACACTATGGAATATAAACATGAATAAACATACCTCTCTGGCTGCACACACTCAAGAGGGAATGAGTCCGCTTAAAGAAACACTAATTTTCAGAACAGGTAATGCAGTATCACCTTTTAAACATTGTAATCCTTTAAGTAGGTAAATCCAGCTACCTGTAGGAAGGCACAGGGGTCACATGGCCGGCGCCCGGCACTTCTGGGTATATGTAGGCGAAGCCGTACGATGCTTATAATGTTAAACAGACACAGACTGTAACGCAGCACCAACTTATGCCCATAGTTTATGGCAGTTACTAAACGATGTTTAATTTGCCCAATTGGCCCAGTTAAGAGATTTTTATTCCTGTTATAGTCGTTAAAGCGTAGGGACGTCGATTGGATGGTCGTTAAGCATTGCTTACCTGTATAACAAATAATTATTTAGAAACACCTTAAAACAAATCACATTCTTGCCCTGTCGTCCCTCTGCACTGCTGTAGTGAGGTTTAGTATTTCCATTAGCAAGGTCACGTGTCTCTCTCTAGCTGGCTGTATCGTTATAAATAAATAATAAATATCATGCGTTCATGTTCCTGATGTTATCTCCTCACGCTGGTCCAGTTACGCTCCAAAGATGGCTTATAATTGCTTTTTTGTGTGACTGCATGTTTGCTTTGATGCCGTATGGCTAACGGTTACGAAAAGCATGAGCTAACACCGCGTCTGTCATCGCTCTTATATAGCTTAACAACGGAAGCGCTTATGTCAGAAATGTTCATAAGTGGCAAAATACAAGTCAAGTCTCAAGTCAATACAACATATTTAAGTGTATAATTAAAAATACACAGCTTTATATATATATATATACATATATATGTATATATATGTATATATATATATTTCCCAATGTTAAAAACAAACCACAACAGATGAACTTTGTGTTTTTTTTTACTCCAATGCTTCCTTTTTCTTTTTTTTTAATTCTATGCATTTTTTTACAAAAAAAAAGACAATTTCTTTGTTCTTTTCTCTCTCTTAAACATTTTAAAACATAGACCTTATGTTACATGTTGCCTCCCTTCGGTTATATTCAAGAATTTTTAATTCCCTGTAGCCTGTAGGCTACCACATCCGGTTCTCCAGCCGAAGCCATGCTACCCTCGTTTGTTTACATTTGACGCTTCTCTTCGGATGTTGTGATACGTCACGAGACAAGGGGTTGCGTCCCAAATCACATTAATAAAAGTACGCAAAAACGGCAACATTTACACACAAAGAAAGTATTTTTTTCTGTCCCTTTCACACACAGTGTCTGGATAACAGACCGACTCTTAATGTTCACGAGCCATTTTGGACGAGTCCGAGTCGAGTCGAGAGTCATTAGGGACGAGTTTCAAGTCAAGTCTGAAGTCTTTTTCCAGGCGACTTAAGTGCGACTTTGCTCACTCGAGTGCCCGTCTCTAACTTATACAGTCTTACAATTCAAGCTATGCTGGGTTAAGGGCCTTGCTTAAGGACCCAACTGTGGCAGGACCATCAGGTCCAGAGCCCAGTATCTTAACCGCTAGGCTACTACAGTTTCAATCGCGTTTGGCTACCTTATTTTACCCCTCGTCCTCCCGTATTAGTATTTTCCCATCAATTTCCCTTATTATATAATGATTTTAAAAACATTCCTGTGCCTCTCCAAACTGAAAGGTCACTAACCTTGCGAGAACTGGTGAGAAAGATTGTTACAGAAATTAGGATGTCATTAGACAGCTCTGGCCCCGCCCACAAATCCACCCCTTCCAAAAAAAGTGTTAAAGGATGCAAAGTCTGTCTAATAACAACTCTGTATAATAAATCAGTGAATGAAAGAGTGAACATGAGATACTAATAATGTGTCATGAAAATAAAATGTTTCACTTTAAGACAAGCAGTGTGTAGAAAATATGTCAAATAAATCAATGTGCTTCAATTCCCTTTTGTGTTTTCATTTAGGCTGTATTATAAGAATAACAGATGTAGGAACGTCCACAGCATTTTAGTGTTAACAAAGGTAGATCAGATTCTGATCATCTCATTGTAGTTTGTAAAGGTTCACAGGTGATTATTTTATTTCTTGTAAATCTGGTATAAATGTAAGGGATGCTGAACCTCGGTTGGGCTGGTGGGACGGCTCGAAACGTGCGAGGGAAAATTGTATTTATTTTTAAATCCAAAACTTGACAGGTATGGCCCCAGGGTCTCTTGCATGGGGTGGGAGTGGTTGTTAGAATAGCGTGTCTTAATACGAGCCTTAGTTGATTTGCTGAGCGGAAATAACATTTCTTTAAAATGAGGGGATATTCCGAAATAAAATATCTGATCAAATAGCCCCTAATCTTTGTGAGCAGTGTATACATATTTGTGTTTTTTGGATTAATCATGTCCTCTATTATTATGACTGGAGCAGTGGGGTGCTGATAGAGTGGAACTCTGTATTTTACCTTAAGGAATGAGCTTAAAAACAAATCATCTCTTTGTGCTCTATCCTAAAATCGAACAATGCATGCAGAATTGGAGAATAATCGCAATAATACACTCGAGGTTTGTGCTATAATGTAAGATATACTGCCTCATAGACACACACACACACACACACACACACACTAATTAAATATCCCCTCATTTTTGTGAACAGTGTAAAAGCAGTGAGCAGCACTCAAATGTTGGCTACTGAAAATGCTTTAAAAAAAATAAAAAAAATAAAAACTCAGTTTTTGCTTGGAAAAAGAAAATGTTTAATGTCTGAGCAGTGCTCATATAGCGAAATAAGAGAACAAAGGCGCACACTAACTCTAGACGTGCATAGCTTTGTCCCCTTCTGCTATAGACAAGGGCTTTAAATAGCAGCGGATGTGATTGTGGAACTGCTTATACAAATAAATACAGAGGATGGGTCAGGGCGAGTGAAGGTATATATACTGCTCACAAAAGTTAGGGGATACCGCAAAAAGCAATATCCCAAAATGTAATATACCCTAATTTTTGTGAGTAGTGTATAATCCAAGAATCAGGTAACAAAATCAGTGATGGTCTTATGGATATATGTGGATATTGCATGTCTTTTGTTGGTATCTGTGATTTTAGTGGAGTTAAAACATTACTTCCACCAGTGTGCAGACTGCGTACTCGTTCATTGACATCCTACTCCTACCGGAACCAATAGTACTATTATGTTGCCATTCTAGCACAGATTCTCCATACACTCCGCATTATGTATGTGAAGAAATCTTGTCGTTGGAATGAAAAGATAGACATTTCATACTAAATACCATGGCATTTTCGCCTGACACTACAATAGAACCTGATATAATACACACACTTAGCGTGAAGTGCCACCATAAACATAGAACAATACCTAAATGTTTGTGTGTATTTACCACCAAATAAAGGGTGCGTTCTACTGACCGTATTGCTTTGGCACTGCTGTAGTACCCACACAAAACAGAATTTGAATTTAAAACATTTTACCCCATGTTCTTAATTATAACCAAACTAAGCAAAGCAAAAAATCCCCTTTCATCCCCGCTAAGTGTGATCAGAGTAACCAAGGAGTCTGGAGCCAGGATGCAAGCAGAAGTATACTACAAACAGTCCATGAGCCGGTTCAGTAACCACATCACCAGAACCCAGGACCTGTTGTTTTCAGTTGTTCTGACTTAACTCAAATTCACAAGAGCTGCTAGAACTACACCAATTAAATTAGCTAAAAATAATATGTCGGATTCATGAGTCATAGGACAAGTTTAGATAGAAAGAAAAATGTTATTTCTTCTGATACGTAAAGTCGCAAAGTTATCTTGGACTACTGGTCTACTTGACAATATAAAACACAAAAGGTCACTAAAAACAAGTGAATGCCTAATATCAGTTGATGTTATATTGTCATTAGGAGCATTATCAGCTCCACAAATCAAATTGACAATCGCTAAATATTTAATTTGTTAATCACTATTAGGATATTTGGCCTTCTAATACTGACAAAGCAGGCTGCTGATAAATGCAAATCACTGCAGATTACCATACGTTCCAGCAAAGCCTTTAGGTGGGTCAAGTTAACCTCTTTGGATCAGATTTCACACTTAAATAGGTGGAAACATTAGTACAGGGTACACATTTTGCACATATCCAGTACTTCAAACAAAGTCTTAAACCAGGAGTGTCAAACTCCTTGCCTTGGTCTTAAGAATTCCCTTGCCCTAGTTGAGCCTCTACAAATTAGCACCATGAAGACGTTTGTAAATAGCTTTATCAGTTACATCAGGTGGGTGTCAAATGAAGTAGAACTTGAGTTCTAAATTTTGCAGCCCTGTGGCCCACAACACCGAGTCATGACACCTAGACTTGAACTATTCTTCTTCTACTACACTGCTCGCTGAAATTTCTAAATGAAATATCCCCTCAGTTTTTTGTCTGTATACCACAATTTTCACCCACACACTTTTCACTACACAGTGACTGGGGAGTACACAATGCACAAAGCATGTGTGGCTCCAATTATCTTTGTGAATATAATCATGAAGACAGACTAATTCTGGTGGGCGGTACCAGATGAGCAATGTATTCTCCAGCTTAATCACGTCAAGTGGCGTAGCGGAGCAATTATCGTTACAATACAGTATTTGTCATTCTGCAACTGTGCATTAAGGTGTTACTCATGCAGAGACAGAAAAACGTTTGGCTCAAAAAGATTTCAAACATGCTTTCTAAAGGGGTTGCACTTTTTTCCTGTTGTTCTATGTCCAATGGCAATGGCAAATCAAATCCCTTTAGAGTGTCTTCCTGCAATTACTTCTGCAACACCAGGAGTTCCTTTTAACCTTTTAATCTAACAGAAAGGGCAGAGCAGCCAATATTAAATCTTCTGGATTAATGGGACACCTTGTACTCCTCATAGGCCAGTCCACCTGTTGTGTGATAAGGCATTTATTGTTGAAACTTTTTCGAAGTTGAGTCATAAGTAGAAGTTCCAGGGTTTAAATCACATCTCTTCCAAGCTGCTAATGTTGAGTCACTGAGAAAGGCCTTAACCCACAGCTGTTGGGATTCCAAGACTGTATCAGCTGTATGTCACTCTGGATAAGGGTGTCTGCTGAATGACCACATCTCAATGCAATGTTTTTTGTTTTTTTAGGGGGGTGAGTATGTGCATAGGTCTGATGAAGCAGAATAAGCTCAGAAACTCAGATGCTTGTGGTATTAATAAGTGATGACTGCCTTTCATACACATTAAGTTGCTCAGTAGCACCATTACACAAAGTGCTATTATACACATAATGGCTTTCCAATGGGCTTGTACTTGGACGACAACATGTATTTGTACATTAAGGAGCCCTACAGATGGACGAACCAAACAAAATCGGTGTCCAGGCTTCTAGACAACTTGTACAATGAAATAAAAAGTCCCAAAATGTCCCGCGCTACAGTGAACAGGGCGTGGTACTGTCAATACTTAACCATTTCTCTTTAAAGAAATGTGTTACAAAACAATACGGTGTTTGATTTAGGCTCATGACAAAAACCAACAACAGACTGACTTTACACCTTTCACGTTTTTAAGAAAGTGTACATTTTTCATTATTCAGTCTTACCTGTTCAGAAAAGCGTTTCCGAAAGCGTTCAGTTTTCGGAAGGGTTTTTTGGGATCAACCACTAGCGCGTTACCCGGGACGACCCCCTCCTGATCTCCGTACATCACCGCTATGAAGGAATCTGTGGTGGGCTCGGGTCCGATCCTCATTCCGGGGAAATCCTGCTCCATCAGGTGCCGAATAAAGGTGGTTTTACCGGTTGAGTACTGCCCCACCAGCAGAACCATGGGCTTATTATCGAAGTCGGCGTCCTCCAGTGCAGGAGAGTGGAAATCGTGGAAGCGGTACGTGTCTTCCAGAGGAAACAGCTTATGGCGGTATAGCCGCTTCAGTCCGTCCGAGACATTCTGAAAAAGCTCCGGCTCCTTGCCGTTCCGTTTGGACCAGCTAAACATGTTGATGTTTGTTTCTGTTATTGAAATATCGTTCACAAAGCGTTCACAACGATAACGTTAAGCGTGTCCTTCCCGCTGCTACAGCAGACCTGACGTTGAAGTTAAATCGGACCCGCCCGAGTTCCAGCCACCTCGCAATCAGCTTCAGTCTGATACTGAACCACCGGCGTTCACACGCTCACTCTGATCCTCTAGTGTAAAGATCCGTAGAGCACGAAAGCATAAGAGATCTCTGACAGGGAAGCTTCCCGATTGAAAATGAAAGGCGTCTGGTTTCAGAATGGCGAAATCCAGCATTAGCTGCTCTTTAACTACTTTCCGTCTCGACTGCACCAACTGCGCAGCCTTCAAAACTACATAATAAAAGCCCTGAAAGACTCCACCATACTACTTATTCCAGACAGAAATTCGTGCTAAATATTTAGCATGTTTGACGTACTATTTACAGTTTGAAAATAAAACCTAAATGATTTGACCCTAAACTGCATCAAAAGATAATATATAGGGTTCCATCTTGTTCTACTATTAAGTATAGTAGTATTAGGTAGTAGGCCAAGCCATTTGGCATGACACCTTAAACGTTTCACAAGCTGTTGGATAATGGCTAACAGATGATTATTTTATTAATGTACTTACTATATAAATTATGGCTATTTATAAAACTTAAAACTTGTGCTTCACAACTTACTCATTTTAGCAGCACTTTCATAAACTGTTGTCCTAATCAATGGTTTGGCCAAACCTACCCTACTTAAAAAAAAAAAAAAAAAGTTATGGAAACTGTTATGCTGGCAACCAACTTTACCAGGATGACCAGCAATGGGTGCTGGGTGAGCACTAACCAGCATAAAACAACTTGGACCAATATGTAAAAAGGATCATGTTAACTGAGCAGTAGCACCCAAAACATAGCATAGTGTTTAGTTTATTTTCTATATGAAATCTACAGGAAACCAATTTAAATATTGCACATTTCTGCTAAAAGACCTTCAAAAGACACAGTTGACAAGCTGCCATTGACTCCACACATTTGTGCAAAATTTGAGGATCAATATTATCTCAGCATGATTTTACAGTATTAAAAAACACCTTGTAACATCAGTAAAATCTGTCTCAAAGTAAAATCTCAAATGTCTCCACAATGGGTTGATGGCGCTTAGGTCAGGTGACTGTGAAGGAAAGTCAGAGTATCTGTTACAAAGCTTTGCAGTATATTCTGGGCCACTATCCAGCTGCAGTATGAATCCTTCTGCGAAAAGATCCGAAACAGAGGTTCTAGAATATCTCTGAAGAATGGAGTGGTAATTCCTTGTCAGGGTGTAGTTGATTGTGTGTAACGTCTATCCTACTTAAATGTTTATAAAAACGTAATCCAAATTATGATGGAGGTGGCAAACACTTCCACACTGGATCATTGACCTAACTCATGTTTGGAATGTGAGAGGACCCTGGGTTACTCATCAAAAACACACATGGACACAGAAAAGAACATTGTTAGCACTTTATTCAGTACATTCTGCATATGTGCAGTTAAGCTACTGTAGTAAGTAATGTTATTTTTATAGTGTGATCACTTTTGATCTACCTTAGATACAAGTGACCCAGCTTTGGCAAAGTGTTTTATAGTGTAATGTGCTGCCCCTTCATAAACCTTACGTAGAGCCCTGAATTTGACACTGAGAAATCCCATCTCTGTTTAGAAGTACTTCACTTCTAACATTCTTTTTATTCTGATACTATATTTCATACTCATATATTGCTACTTAATATGAAATGCTTTGCTGAAGACTTTGTAATAGGTGACTTCAATGACTTCAAATTAATAACCTTAAATGAGCTTATGAAGACTAGCTCAAATCCACCTGATGCACCACATGTGCTTCAATGGAAAGAATACATTTAAAGGAAATATAACCTTTATACAAGTAAAGTGAAATGGTATATTTTACTTTAAAATTTACTTTTAATGTGCTTACATGCTTTTCAGTATCACCAGATAATTACAAATTAAAGGCACAATGGGGCAGCTCCAGAGAGCTGTGATTCACAGCCAAGATTCAATACAATTCAATTCAACTTTATTGTCATTATAACAGAAAAAGGTTGCACGGTATAATAACACACTTTCATTCTGCTTCTCCTGTGCAGTGATAAGAACATGGATAGGAATACTAGAATCAAAGAATGTTTGGTAGACATAACAAGAATAAGAAGAAAATGTATAATAATATAAACATTATAGATAATCACAAACAACTAGCATGGTGTATGATACTTATGTGTAAAAGTGAAAAAAAAAATAAAAAAAAAATAAATAAAACTCAGTATGCATAGCTTAACACAATGGCAATGGCAACTCGAGTCCTAATGGTGCCTTCCAAAGACATTACCGGCTATATTTGAGAGAGAAGAGGTTGGGCGGAGGCACCTGTGCATGTGAATATCTGGACCAGCTCCGAATAGCCCTCGTGACTCTCTCAGTATAAGCGCTGTAAATGCTAATACTAAAGTACACCAAGTATAATACAAAAAAGTCCAAATAAATAAGCAATCATTGCAAAGTATTATATTTGGATACAATACATAAACATAACCGTAATTCTAGCTTATTATGTTTAAAATTCAAAATATTATTATTATATAAGGGATATCATATTCATAAAGTTATGCTGGGTTGTGATAAAAACAGGTTCTATTGTTTCAAAGCATTTAAGTGTAGTCCATCAGCAAAAAACCCACACAAAAAACACAACATAAAACCATATGAACAGTGCAGTTTTATTAGAAGTTTAACTAACAGTTTAGAGTCCCCTGATTATCACTGGCATCAAGGTGCAGCAGTGCAGCATAAGGTGACTCTCTGAAGGTAACAGCTTCTCCACTGGAACTAAAAAGTATTCCACATGGAGAGACTGTTACACCCAGTGAACACCACACACAGATCTGAAAATGGCACCTGCATTACAGAGGAGGGCTGGAACACAGTCTGAAATACAAACAAGCAATGAACACAGCAAAAAAAAATCAATAGGCAATTTTGTATTATTATTATTTACAGTATTACATTAGTATGTGCTACCTTGATTTCTTTACACACTTTTTGCCAATTTATTTTTTTCGGTTACTGATTTCAGCTTTACAATTCTAATTCAAACTACCACTGCCATTAGGTCTTCTTCTTGATACAGCCAACATGGCTACCTCTGATAGTCCTTCATTATCAGTATGCCAAGGACTTAGAATGAACTTTACCCAGGTTTACTATAGGCTTGTCCTTCAAGGCATCAATAAAGCAATTTGAATTTGGACACTTTGACCCTTGTAACCACAGGGTTACAAAAAATTGTAATCCAATTTTCACTCATTTCATTTAATGCATATCTACAATTCACATTCAAACAACTACACACACAAATACCAAATAGCATTTAGGCATGAATGAAATCATTCACTTATCGTGTAGTGTCCTCACATGACACATGTAATATGCAATATTTGCATGCAATATTTGCCACTGTTAAAGATAAATTCAAGAATACTTAAACTTTAAAAACGTTAATACGAATGTAAATATTTAGTGCTTCAAACTGAATTTTTTTTTTTTTTACTAACTTTAAAGCTACAGAAAAAAGAGGGAAATGTAGAAAAGGAGAGAGCACATGCCTTACCTTTGATAGTCAGCTGGTGAATAGCAAAGTGCTGCTCAGATTTCCTTATTGTCTGTTTGCTGAGTCCTGCAGTGGTTGGTAGATTATTACACTCATGCTCTCAATAAGTAACAACCTTAGCTCCCAATACTGCATCCTGTTTGCTCATTTTTATTACACAACCTGCACATTTCCTTGCAATACCTCATATCACAGAGGGAAATATAGAAAAATATAAATATACAATATGCATCCCCATATTATTACATTGCAGTCAAATTTTGTTTACAAAAACAATTAAAAAGATATTTTAAAAATAATGTTACAGGTAATAAAATGTTGAGATAATTGTACAACATTTACCAAAAATACACTACATGGCCAAAATTATGTAAACACCTCTTGTTCAAGTATAACTATTTTATGTCAAGATAATGTCAGTGAAAGTTTTTTTTTTTTTTGCTGTACTCCTATTTTGTGCAAAATGTACATAAAAGTATATAAATATACAGTAGAAATTATACAACATACACGTGAGTGCATCATAATAGTAATAAAAAGTGAATTTAGTGCAAATAATACAAATATGTAAAGTGTAAATATGTAATGTAAATACAAGTATGTATACAGATGTGCAATGTGATCAATTATATAAATAGTATAAGGTACTTACTGTATGTAGGTATGAGTGTAAAAATGAATATGATGTGATTAAAAAAAAGCATTTGATTTTATTTAATTAAACAAGATCATCACAAAAGCAAACAAAAAGACAAAGAAAACTGTTCGATTACATAAATGAGATGCAAACTTAATTATTGTGATTGAGTAACAAGTGACACCAGCAGTTCTTGTGGGATCTCCTAGTTTTTGTAAGCAGTGTAGTATGATAATTGAATATATAATATATACAATATATAGATGTGAATGTAATTAGTGATTTCTTCCTGCAGACACACTCACCTGCTACCAGATCCATAAAACATATAAACCGGCAGTAGAATGGGTTATTATACTGCACATTGACCCTGTGTATGAATATTACAGATTTCCAACTCCAACAAGTAATTTTGCCATATTTCCTAAAATAAACTTTGAATGACAACTTTATACAAAGCTTTGAGTGTAACTCTGCTGAACAAAAACAGCAAAGAAAAGCATTATGTTTGGGATGTTCAAATGCCAGGCAGTTAACAATGTTGGTCCAAATTACTTTAAGCAGGTTAGTGCTGGTTTGGTACTGGTTTACCTGATGAACTTGATGAACTTGTCCCAAAACACAACTTTGCTGTTCTTTTAAAAGGGTAATCGAATTCCGTATGTGTTTTACCAGCAAGAGAGTTCAACACAAAACCAGAACTAACCTGAATAAACCAATTTGGACCAACATGAAACTAACAGTGACTTGCGGTTTGAACAGCATCCATAACACACCACATCCTGGGCT
>JAUZSU010120611.1:0-18377 GCA_034780255.1 Parotocinclus maculicauda
ACATTGTGTAGCTACAACAGCTATTTACTGTAAATCATCATATTTTATCATTTATAACATTCCTTTATTGTTAGAATGATTATTTTTAATATATTTTTTATACATTTTGTGAATTTTTTAATGTAAAAGTTCCGCAAAAACCCGCGATATATTTTTTCCATTAATATTTTTTGAAAACCCGCGATGCACCGAGGCCGCGAAAGGTGAACTGCGAAGTGGCGAGGGAACACTGTATACCACAGGTAATGACTCTAAAATTGGTCCTGGATCCCTGTGATCCCTGTGCCAGTGCGTCTCCCGAGCGTCCATGGGGCAAACATACTCAAAGGAAGTACAGGATGAAAGGCAATAAACAGCTTTTAACTAGAGATGCACCCATTGCAATTATCTTGGTCGATTATGATTTTTTTAAACATATGATTGGTTTATTCCAATTTCCTTTCTGTTTAAGAATTATAAACAAAAGCATAGAGACAGATTTTTGTTCAACTTTTTATTTAATGGAAACTAACTCACTGCTAAAGAAAGTTGGCAGCCGCTGCTTATGTCTGGATCTTTCCTCTCATTTAGTCTGGTCCAATTCAACATGTTCAGTGAGGTGATGCTGTGTTAAGTGTCTGTGACTGGTCGGTTGATCACCGGTCGCTGCAGGTTGGTGCCACACCCACATGTATGACCTTCACTGGCAGCGTGTTGGTGAGAATTCATTAATCTCAATTAATTAGATGGTGCTGTTTTTTGATAGAACCTTGTTAATCAGCACATTGGGATTCCAAGTACAGCTCAGCTAGAGGGATACAGGAAGCTACCATGGTTGGTTAGTAAAACAAAGGAACACATGTAAGCATTTGTGCTGGTTCCCTATTTAAGTAACCACCAGATACCAATGGTAAATACGGTATACATTACACTCCATCCATTCATTATCCTCCGCTTAATCCACATGGGCTCGTGGGCCAGCTGGTGCTCACCCAGCAACTCTGGGCGCAAGGGCAGGACCAACCCTAGACGGGGCGCCAATCCATCATGGGGCACACACACACAGTCGCGCACTAAGGGCCACTTTAGAGACACCAATTAACCTAACACGCCCGTCTTTGGACTGTGGGAGGAAACCGGAGTACCGGGAGTAAACCCACGCAGGCACAGGGAGGTCCCAGGTCCACCCTGGGCCCTGAACCCGGGACCTTCTTGCTGTGAGGGAGCAGTGCTACCCATAAGGCACCATGCTGCCTACTGTATACATGTATACTGTAAATCATTGGCACCTAAAGCTGGGTTAAACATTGTAATAGATACCTGTAAGTAATTTGCTTAACTTGCAAATGACTGACAATGAGAGTCATACAGTACATTTGTGTTCATGGAAACAGACGTATCAAAATAGTAATTTATTCCCAACGTAGTAAGTTTAGAAACCAACACATCAGGCAGTGGGTTTATATTTTTTTGTCATCCAGACATTGGAACGTATAAGACTTCACAAACACATCCCGCACCCCCCCACCCAAACATGGCACATTTAAACCCCTTGCATCCATGGAAATGACTGCATTCAAAAGAACACGTAAAGTTCAACGCTCATTGGTTTTACAACAAGCCCAACGGAAAAAGGACATGTTTGATATGAAAGAGACTGAAGTGCAGGACGTTTAGCTTTCAAGTATTGAACAAAAGGAAATGGCTGTGAGTTTCGGTGCCTATTAAACCCCTTTCGCACACTTTACCGGGTGTTATGTGAACACACAGAGATGTACTGCTGGGTAACAAACACACCCTGACCATAACGATAAGACAACATCAGTGAGCCAAACCTCCACCACAGTGACCCGAGTTCAAGTACCAGTGCTGCCTTCCAGCAGAACAAGCTTCAGACAGAAAGAAATCGAAGGCTGCTCAAGCTCTTATACTTGAGAGCTTTAGCAGCTACCCATGACGTTCTATCCAGGGAGCACTGGGTCCTACATCCAGTGGTGATGCCAGTTTATTACAGGCCCCATAACCACAGTGCCCAAACTTCATACAAGTCCAGCCCTGTATTCAAACCCAGGTCCTCAGGAACTGCTCTTTATAGGAGCTGCTACAAGTTCAGTACAAATTCTGGGTGATTACCTGAGCTCATGTGTCAACTGCAACAGATCAGGTACTGACTAAGACGTGCTGATACGATTCCTAAGATGACAAGAGGAGCTTAAAGTCAGCTAGGATTCCCATAATAAAGGTTTCTAACCATAGCTATTAGAAGGTTGTGAGAATTACTAGGGATGCACCAACATTTGGTTGCCAAAAGGCAGAGCAGCTGTAGACATCACCACTTCTAACATTGATATGTAGGGTGGTCGGTCATCCCCTGGCACTGCTACAGCAGCATATCCCGGGTGTCCCTAGGGTAGACGCTACACTCCTGCAACCCTGAGTAATGATCAAACATTAAAATATTATTGCAAGTATTCGCCGCATGACGTCTGATTGGGTTATTATAGTCAGATAAGGTTATTATAATCATTATTAAATAATTAACCCATGCATCACCTTACGAAACTTGTATGACAATGTGTGAGTTTGTTTGGAATGGAATGGAATGAACTCTCGGTCACTTGATGGATCATCGATCTCCACACATTTCTGTCCTTCATCGATGTGATCTATGAAGTATTTCGGCAGGATAGTGGAATAGTTTGCCATTGCTTTCTCCACCCCTCCCCATTGATCCGAGCTTGGGACCGGCGTGCAGCTGTTTCCAGTTACACGGCTGGGATATACCTTAATAAATAATGTTAAATAGGTATTCACTGTAGTGCATCAGTATTTACCAAACAGCCACTTTAGTGTTGCCCGTACACTCATTTATTTCATAGGAACACTGCATTTACATTTACATTTTTGTAACTATTTCAATTTGATCAAATTGTATCTCACTGTAAAGCTGTGCACAGCACAATATTTAGGTCAACCTCTCCCTCCCTCCCTGCTCTCTCCCTCCCTCCCTGCTCTCTCCCTTTCTTTCTCACAAATACATTTCTGGAAAGAGAAGAGCTGTCTTTTATGTGACAGCTCAACGCATTTGTTGTTGTTTTTACGATACAAGGTAGTTCAGGTAGGGAGGGAGTGCATATAACTCTGCTGTGCTACATTCCTTTTTTTATTCTCTAATATGCCCCATATGCACAAAAGTATTGAGACACTTGTGCATTATACCTAAAGGAGCTTTTGTGACATACCATTCTAAATCCATAGGCATTGCTGTGGAACTGGTGGCTTTTTGCAGCTATACCTGTTCTATGGAGGCTTTTTACAAGATTTTGGGCAGTGAGATTCTTTTGCCTGGTAATCCAGAAGAACATTTTGGAAGTTCTTCTGGTTCTAATCGACTTTTCTGTGCTTTAGCACTCTGCTTGGCCTGCCTGACCTGAACCTGTGGTTCTTAAAAGCTTCCACTTTTTAGTAACACTAATCAATGAAACTAAAAAAAATGAGGTGGATAAGAGTTGGGTCCAAATACTTTTGTCCTTCTTGTGTGTGTGCGTGTGCGTGTGCGCGCGCACGCGTGTGTGCGTGTTAAGAATTAAAATGATTTTTTTCCAACTTAGGTTAATTTATCTTTTTGTTTTATTTAGGCTTCCACATTATGTTTTTCATTAGTTTATTTTTGTGTCTTGAGCTTAAAATGTTTTTTTTTATATCATCACACCAGTGTCATGTTGTCATAAACATAAGCAGCATAGTACAGCTAAATTTGTCATTAACACAAGTCAGATTGCAGTTTTAGTTTAAGTGCGCTTATTACAGCAGTTTCCATGACTTGAATTTAAAATGAGGTCAAGTCTTCCCTCTATTAAGCGTTGCTAGGGCAACATCCAAGTTTTTATGGTTTGGCATGACAGATAAGCAATTATATGTGCAGCATGGGCAACATTTTTCATGAAATTCAAACAATATCAAAACAACAAAATATACTTACAAACAAAGCTTGTTGAAGTTTAAAAATCTTAAAATTTGCTTCACTTGTTTTAAATACTTACATCATTTTCTATATTGTTACTCACACCTGCAGTAACTCTAACTATACTTTGACATTTTTTATTTACATTTACATTTACATTTACGACATAAAACAAGCCCCAAGTCGCCACTTAGCCACAGCAAAAGCGCGTCAGATCACACAGGATAAGTTCTTTAAAGGTTGACTGGAATTTAGAAAGAACTTGTTTTTTTACAGTATTATGCTTCGCATGCTGAGTACCTATACATTGTGTTGTAGATCGTTTCGAAAAACTTGTTTGCAAATTTATTTTTCAATGTACAAAGTTCGTAAGCAACAGTAGTTCTTGTTTGTACATTTGCTATATGTGTAAATCACACAATAAAGGTTTAATAAACATTTAATATGTTACATAGCACGTCCCGTCCAACCAGCCGGTTATTAGGACCAAAACGATCGTTGTTTTGGTGGTGTTTGATAATTGGGCAGAAGTAACTACCCAAACTGTAATGGGCAGACAACTGGGTCACAGAGTCTACAAAATGGCAAGGTTTATGTGGTGCTTCAGGTTAGTAGAGGTGAGTGGCTACAACGTATGGTCTGAGAACAGTGGTTAAAAAAAGCTAAAAAAAAAAAAAAAAAAGTGGCAAGGTAGTTTGGAGCCCTAGGCTCATTAAGGAGCATGGGCTATGGCATCTTGTACAAACCAAAAGAAGGGCTACTTTAGCACAAGTCTCACATATATTATTACTTGTTCTGTTCTGCTGTGGTCACACTAGGTCTAGACGCTCGTGGATGTCATTTTGACACATGCATAAGCATAGTTGCAAACCAGATTGCCACATAAGTTATTTTATGCACCTGTATGCAGCGAGATTGGTTGAAAAACTGACTCCAGTAATTAGGAGTGTCCACTTTTCCTTGCCCATTTATTCTACTGTACTAAACCATCATTTATCTTATAAGTGCAAAATCAGTGGCTTTCTAGTGTGTAGTATACATGTCTTCTTTTACAGTGCATCCTAATAGCGAATTTGTACCTGTAAGAACCTGTGTAGTCTTTAGTCCTCTAATCCTGCTGCCCTGGTCTGTCTGTCTGTGTACGTTACACTGTAGACAAGCGTTCCTCCTCTACCACAAACCTGAAAGAGTCGACTGACTCTGCCATCAGCAAGCGCCTCTCCTCTTCCTCTGCCGCCCTCGTCAACTACCCTGACAAAAGTAAGTGTTCCCGTGTTTGTGTTTCTGTCACAGTTCATCCAGACCCTGGCAGTGTGTTCACCTCCTTTCTCCCTTCATCTAGGGTTTCTGCAGTACTCTTTATTGCTCAAAGGCAACAAGAAATGACTGGTAATTTAAAACTATACAAGTGCCACTACTTATTGTATTTTAATCAGAACGTATCCACTCCGACTGTGTGATTTAAATGGGAAATGATCAGTAGAGAAGCCTTTGTCCTGCATCTTACTCTTGACCCTCACATCCTTGTTCTGAGAGTGTCTGTGGTCTTTTTAAATAAACATCAGCTTTTGTTTGATTACAGAAGAATGGCTGTGTGAGTGACGGGTACGGCAGTGCTGCTTTGCTATACAGCTTTTTTCCATCTAGAAGGATCATTGAGTAATGATTCAGCTGATTTTACTCCTGACATAGTTGTTGTTGCTGTTGGATGCATTGCTGTTTTATTCTTACTGCAAATGCAATCTGCATGGACCGAGTACCCGGATGTATTTACAAAAGGGGCAAACCAGTTTGTCAGAATTACAGAACGCCATAGTATTTGTTTATAAATGTGTACATTTACTTATACTCATTTATAAATGCAGTACTTGGAATTCCTAAACAAGAAGGAAACTTCTGGATGAACCTTGGATATTTCTGATCAGTTGGACTTGTGTTTAATCTCTGTTTTAGGTGGTAAGCTTTCTTTTGTCTCGTAGGTGGAAAGCGGAGGAGCTCGTCTTTGAACCGGTTGCCTAGCAATGCCCTTCAGGCTTCTAAGGAAGCACATAAGCAGACTCAGGTGGAACAGACAGGTGCTGCTTTCACCCTCCCTCCAGTCCATATTATAGTCACCTACTCCTTCAGCATCTCTATCTGCTCCAGATTCAAAGCAGTATTAGGCAATTGTGCATGAGTTAAATACAAGACAGCATTCATGTGATTAGAATTGATTTAATTTGCGCCACAATAATTCTAATAACCAAACATTTAGCACATGAGCGCATTCAGATATGGTAATGTGTTTTGCCATTTGTACATTGTACAAGGTAGAACTTATGTCGTATAAGGCATTTGTAGTTGTTTATTTAGTGTGTTCTCCAAACTACAAAGAATACAAAGCTCAAATGGAAAGAACATAAAGGGTTTAGATTACTAAACAGAGGGAGAATTAACTCCCTAACCACTAATTGGTGAAGATGTTTCATGAACATATTTTTATTGTGAAAATATTTGATGCTAAGGGAAGGATAGTGCACTTGTTAATAGTGTTTAACCATTCACTGTCTATAGGCACAACCTTGAAGAAACGCAGCTCTTCCCTTCCCCGGGTAGGGAATAAAACCCCATCCAAACCAGAGAAACCCACACCCTCTGAACCAGGTGCTTTTTCTTGTCATGTGTACCTCTTCGTCATAACAGATTCACATTTGCTGCCGTGACGTTTATGCTCTGTCTATGGCTTATTATGGCAGCATGGTGTTGCACTACACACTCACTAAATTACATGGACTAGACAGTTCAGTGTCTGGTCTGTCTAACTAATGTTTTCGCTTGTCTTCAAAGCCCCCAGGATCCTAACACTTACTAAATATTTTATTCTGTCTCAGTCCTTAATAACGGCAAACAACAAATTCTCTCCCGTAAGCTCTCTTCACTGTAAGTTCTTATTTACAAGCTCATAGCTTGTAAACCTTAAGCTGCTTCTTATAACTTTTTTTTTTTTTTTACCACCGATGTCTTAACACTTGTTCTTTTGTTGAAATGTCTTATCTTGAGCTTTGAACTGAAGTGTCTTGTTAAACACTTTTTTTGTCTATAAGCCCTTTGCCCAGTTGTTATCCAAGATTAGCGCGTGTAAACAAATTGGGGGTGAACTTGTATACTATTGACAATCCTATCTTCTTATGTCCAGACAGTCAGCACTTTACTAATTACCTGCAGCCTTTACTAAATCCCACAGTACAGCCATAAAGCCCAAACCAGACACAACATTTCACATTATAGCAACTGATTAGTCCCCTCTTGTTTGGAGCCAAAAGAGTCCTGAAACCAAGTCCTTCACGCCAGTTAGTAATTTACTGGATTCTTTGATTTAGCACATTTCATCCTTCATACTATAATATAAAATCTGTTCATATACATATCTGTCTGGTACAGATATTTTCAGGGGCTTGGTGCTAAAGTGTGTAATTTGATAAACAGGACAACACTGGTCTTAAGGTAGAATTTTGTACACGTTGTGACTTAATTTTATCCCTGACTTTCTAGGTTGGGGAGCCTAAACCTTCTTATTCCCAATGGTCAAAACTGAACATGCACAAACTTGGTCAATACCAAATGTTTCAGATGATCTGCATTCATTTATGAAATGCAAGTCCAAATTGTCCAGCTGTACAGAGACAAGTTGTCAATAAAAATGTGAAAATATTCCTACTATCATACTATACAGCATGTTAAATCTGCACATAATTGTATAAGTGTATTGTACACATTATACAATGAACACATCATATAGTAAATATTAGGGTTGTAACGACGCAAAAATGGGGTGGTGTGCATCATCAGGTTGGGCAATGCATTGGAGTTGTATTGTGTGTTCTTGTTGATTATGCCATCTAATGCAACTGCATTTTCTGAACATCAGAGGGTTCACAGATGCATATCCCGTTTTCAGCCAGGCTTATTTCTTTTAATTGCAGAGGACTAAAGTTTCTGAAATGGCTTCTTTTGAATGATTATCAGTTTTACGTGAGAAAATAGTATTGTTAACTTGTTCCATGAAACAAATAGGCATAGTGTATCATTACATCCCTAGTTTGTAGGGTGAGAATTGAGATGCAGATCATAGGCAGAATTGGCACAGCACATTTATTCCAAGTGTGTTGTGTATTTGTTATTTAAATTGTAGTTTGAGACACTTCACTGGCAGTTGATGTATGACATCCTGTAATCACATAAGGACTGATAGTAAGCACTGTAGTGTAGGTTTAGTGGTATAGTGCTTATGCTTCGCACTTAGTATTAGGCTTCACTGATCATGAGACCAAAAAGCCATTTAGCTGTTTTGAAATAGCTATTAAATGAGACCTCTCAGGTTCTTAAAGCGTGTACAGTTTATTTGGTTCAAGTGTTTGCCTTCACATTTTCCCTTCCCTTCTATGTCACTAACTCCACTCTTATACCTTCAGTCACCAGACCCGATTCCAGTCCGCACCAGTTGGTACCTGAGTTGACACTTGTTGGATTCATTTTTTTTTTTTTAAAACTTGTATGAATTTCTCACCCACCACTTCCACCTCCTCCGCCACTCTATTTGTGTTTGTCCCTAAACCCTTCTGTCTTTTCTTTTTGTCCGCTTCTCGTTTTCGCCATTGGTTTGCGGTATGCACGTGTAGCCCGGCGCTCCATGGCCAGTCCCGTGGACGTCAGTGTCCTCAGTCGTCTCCTCAGCCCCACCCAGGCCTCTCTAGCTAGGAGCAAGAGTGCGGCGACCCTCTCAGCCCAAGGATCGGATGAGCCAGGTAACCTAGAGAAAAGTTAGCAGGGGTTATGGGGTGACCCAGTCAAGCCTTTACTGCAGCCAGCCAACTCTAGATATCAGTTGCTTTAGTGTTGCTGGTGGAGTTGTGCTAAAATACACAAGTTGTCAGTAGAGTTTTTCTGATATTCTTAAGGAAATTGAATGGTGCCTAAATGGTAAAAAAAAATGCGCATTTGGAAAACACTGTATGCACTTTTGAAAGGATTTAAAGATTTAAATATACATACAAACATAATATCTTATGCCCCTCCACCCCACAAAGAGATGTGTGGATTTAATGAAAAACACAAGTGTATATATCCATACCTTAAGTTTTGTTTTGTTAGTTGAATATTGTAGTGGCAAACCTTAAGTTCAGTCGTACAACTTGTTTTTCATAGCGGTACTCCAGCAGTTTCTGCCTAATCTCTCTCTCTATGCGACACCTGTTGAGTACAGGCAAATACACAGGCACAAATTCTGATGTTTCCCTGTTGTTAAAAAATGGAAGACCTTTAGTTACTTACACTGTTTCAGTACACTACAGCTTCCCCAATTAGTTTGGTTTATTCCTCTTTAAGCATTGTAGGAATAAACAGTCGTGTTGTTGTTTTTGCATGTGCACAGGGCTCAGTGTGTGATGTGTATGGAATGGTTTTCAGGTATACAGCTGTTTTAGGGGGCCAGTCAGAGGTTATGACACCTGAAGATTGCCACTCATTATATAATATTTAGTGTGAAGTGTGTTGCAGCCTCAGCTAAATTTGGATCAACCTGTACATCTACTTAAACAAAGCTTGAATTTATTACGTGTACAGAGGCAGACGTGCCTGGCTCTCAACCACTGGCCAAAATTCGACTAGCCTTCTGGATCAAATTAAAATAGAGTACAAAGGTACCACTAGATGTGGCTGTGTTTACAGGCAAAGGGTTTTTTTATTTTGTGTTATATTAGTATTATTTTGGCTACATGCACTGATATTCTTTTTGTCAGGTAATGATAATATTTTAAAACACACAAATTAATAATGTTTATGTATTTACTATCTAAATCACAACAAGTTTTTATGTTGCTTAGTAAGGTGAGAGCCTTGTCCAGACTAGACCACAATCAAAGATTTACTGAAACAGTCAAATTAAGCTGTTTTCTTATTAACATACACTAAATTATGTTACTAGGGCGAGCCATTCACCTCACAGTTCTCAAGGGTCTCTGGTTGGATCCTGACCTTGGAATCGTCCTGTGTGGAGTTTGCATTGGCCATGGGCATGTCTAATGCATGCCTAAAACCCGCATGTCTCCCATAAAACTGCTGTTGATGCTAAGTGCAACATTTTAATAAATAACAAACGAATCATATTACCAAAAATACTTTTCAGTAAGGTTACTCCCACCCCCATCCTACCGCCTTAATTAATTTGATCAATAAACGATTAAAGATGTGCACACTGAATATCATTTAATGCATTAACCATGTGCAGCCATAAAGCTCTGGGGAAAAAAATGAGACCGCTAGTATATCCTCTATCCCCTAATTTTTTGTGAGCAGTACATTTGTAGGTACTGTATTTTTGAGCAATGTTTTTAAATTCCAGATAAAATATGTATTTGTATCAGTGACAAGAGCATTTATTTGCTGTAAGTAACAGCTGGTCTAAATAACAGTGTTTTAGACATTGATTAATAATGCACACAAAACAAATTTCATTTAGAACAAATCAATACTAAAGTTATAATGTACACAACAGCAATATTTTAATCAGCTTTAATGAACATTTTAAAGCATACTTTTCCCCTATAAATAAGTTTTGCTTCAGGTGAGCACATAGTCATTACCTCAGTAGGTTGAATGAGGAGTGTCTGTGTTGAAATTAATAGGATACCATTATGGAACTGCTATCACCATACATGTAAACATAAGTTGTTTATTTTGAATGGCAATCTTATTATTTCCAGAGCTGCATAATCAAACGACATTTATCCAGATAAAAATCAAATCAGAAGTATTTGGCTAATTGAAGTCTCTTTTTCGTATTTCTTGTATGAAACTCTTTGTTCCTGTATAAACAAAATGATAGCTACTTTTAACAATGTCAGCATAATTAAATGGTACAGGGGATTTTGCGATTGCCTCTCGTGTGTACAGAGGCTAGAGTGTTTCTTACGTACTGCTGTCCAGTGTTTCTTTTAGCATTAACCTGAATTATTAGCTCATAATTAACCGTGTAATAAAATGAAATTTCAGGTCACTCAGATATGAAACAAGTTGGGTGGTGTAGGTAGAGGAGTTATTCATAACACTTTCTATTTCCACTGTTGGTTTTTATTGTTTATTATTTGTTGTAGTAGGTTACTGGTTCAGAACACAAGTTAGGAAGGGTATCCCATGTGTGTAAGGGGTCGTTAGGTTAGCAGAGATTGACAAATTGTCTTCATCTGATTGAGAGATTGACTTCATCTGAATATAACAGTATTGGACATTTATAAGGCTTTAGAAGAAGAGCATTCATTTACATATTCACTGGTGTACAGTAAAACAAAACTGTCTTTACATATCCCCAAGCTTTTTAGGAAGTTGGGGTCAGAGCACAATGTGTGGCATGAAGCAAAGGAGGTTAAGAGCCTTGCTTAAATGCCAGTCATTTTTGGCTGTCTCTACACTGGTAGCTGGAGTATAGGTTGAAATGCTGGAGTATTCTTTTGAGACACTTGGTTCTCCACTGCAGTCTTTTTACATGCGCACACTGTCAGATTCATACTCTTAATTATAACAGAATTAATAGAGAGATATTAATTGATTTTATGTACTTTAATGTACAAGGTGATTTGCCCAATGTGTAACATGTACCTGACTCAGCTATGCTCCCTGGTATATTATGTTGTCTAAGTTAGATTTTAGGGCTTTGTCACTGTCCCTTCAAGTAGTTACGGGTATGATTCAACCGCAGCTTATGAATACGTCACATTTAATCATGTATCTGTGTTCGTAACAGTCAGAGTTAATTACACGAAGGGAGGATTAGCACAGGAATCCTTCCCCAGAACAGCTTTGCCATAGAGAGGCATGGCCTGCTCCGTTTACCTCAGCTCACCCCTCTGTACGGTTGTCCAAGCAAATCTACCTGACATTGGAGTAGCAAAATGGTTTCCCTGCTTTCTAACACATGCTAATCACTAACATCAGGATATCTTTTAGGTCTGTCTGAGTTTTAATTCAATTCCTTGGTGTTATAAACTAATTTGTAGCTACATAAAAGTAAATACATTCAGTAGACATGAGATTTATTAGATGGAAGTACTTTTTATGGAGAGCCCTAGTGATTTTAAAGTGGGTTATGCTATTTGTTATTTTTGTTTTTGACATGAAATTGGCTTTTACAAATTGTTTGACTGCTTAGTGCATGAATCATGCTTGGTATTTTTATGCTGTTATATCACCATGTTGTTGTGTATGAATGAAAATAGAAGCTCACCCCATCCCCAACCTTCTCTCCCCACCCCCACGTCTCCCCCCTCCCCGTCTTACACACACACACTCTTACTCTCTTTCTGTCTCTCTCTCTCTCTTTATTTCACAGTTAAACGTTTCGATCAAATTATTACTCACAATCATTTATAATGAATTGCCAGTAGCATCTTCATTTTAAAATGCCTTGAATTTTCTCATCAGGAATTTTCCCAAGTCAGGAAAATGGAATGTTGCAATCTATGTGGCTTTAGTCCGGTACCAATATTTAAGTACTTTATGAACTTTGAACTCCCCTGTCTAGAAAGTTGGCCCAAAACCAAATCAACTGGCAAGAGCATAAAATGCCAAATAATTGTATACAAGACAAAATAAATATCAGATGAGTGAAGTAGGCTGTTTATATAACTTAATAGTTTATACATACAAATAGCTGCTGATTATTTACTAGAATTAAATACTAATTATACTATAAATATACTAATAATACTTGGTGCTGTCATAGAACAATGACACTACATAACAATAGCTTTATTCAGAGAGACTTGGAACTTCTGCAGTGTTATAATACAAGCCACTATGGGTTAAGGGTATTGCTCAAGGACCCAATGACAGAAGCTTGGCACAGTTAGGATTTGAACCATGGACATTCTGGTCCATATACTTGTACCTTACCTTAAGCTACCACAGTCCTGTAACCTTATGTTATCTCTCTCTCTATGTATGCTCTCTCTCTCTCTCTCTCTCTCTCCTTCTCTCTCTCTCCCTCTCTCTCTCTCCTTCTCTCTCTCCTTCTCTCTCTCTCTCTCTCTGTCCTTTTCTCTCTCCCTCTCTCTCTCTCTCTATGTATGCTCTCTCTCTGTCCTTCTCTCTCTCTCTCTCTCTCTCTCTCTCTCTCTCTCTCTCTCTCTCTATGTATGCTCTTTCTCTCTCTACCCCTGACATTCAAGTACATTATTGCTTGCTCCTGAATTAGCTGTTAATATACCAGTTGATACAAATCTAATATACAAAAACCTGTTTTGTGCTCTTATCATCCCCATCCTTCCCTTTCTGTCCTTGGCTATCTTCTGCTTCACCCATTGGACTGCTTGCGGTGTTTTTTTTGTTTGTTTGTTTTTTTTTCGGGTTTTTTTCTCCCCTGGCTCCATCCATCCCCTGTTCGGATGCTCATGACCTTTATCAGAGTCTCACCTGTGTCCTCGCTCAGTGTCAGCCAGCCCAGTGCCACCCCCCAGCCGTGGCCCCCTGCGGAGTCGCAGTACCGAACGCCAAAAAAGCACCTCTACCTCTCTCTCTTCTGACTCCATATCCAGCATGGCTCAGGTGAGCAGAACTATTTCAGTTATTTTAAGTTATTCTATGCGTTGATTCCAATCCTGCGTTCTGGTGTCACGCTCCAGAACCTGAAAATCTACCTTTATGTTGATATGTGATTTTAAGAAAGGAGTAGACAAGATATTGACATTAAGAAGTTAGCATAATCACCCCACAGCTCCAGTGTCCATGGTTTAATCCTGACCACGGACTCTACCTGTATTCAGTTTGCATGTCCTTCGTATGGTCGCGTGGGTCGTGCAAACAAACAGACCTAAAGAAGTTGACACTTGTAGTACTTGAACTACTACGAAACCTAAACTTATTCTTGGTATCCTTTCAGGATGTTTAAACACTTAATCTTATGTGTACCAAATATTCAATTTAATACAACAAGCTGAAAGCATTGTACATGATATATGCTATATGGAAGTTTTGGGATAGATCTCTTAATCCTCTTAGTCACATTGCACTGATGTATAACATTAAGCACTGGTAATGGGTAATTCCCACAGACATAGTCCATATCCATATTAATGGACTATTAATAGACTCCATATTAATCCCTATTTATTTAGTATAAGGTGTCTTAAAGTCAGCAGCACAGTGGCTCGGTTGGTAGCACCACTGCCTCACAGCAAGAAGGTTCCGGCTTCAATCCCAGGGTGGAGCGGCCTGGGTCCTTTCTGTGTGGAGTCTGCATGTCCTCGTCGTGTCTGCGTGGGTTTACTTAGGTTTACCCTTAGTGTTTGACTGTGTGCGTGACTGTGTGTATGTGTGCCCTACGATGGATTGGCGCCCCATCTAGGGTTGTTCCTGTTCTTGTGCCCAGAGTTGCCAGGCGGTTACCGGGTGGCCTGCGACCCCATGTGGATTAAACGGAAGATACTGCATTTATGACTTAAAGGCTTCTGTAGGTGTAAAGTGTAGGTTTTAAAATAAATGTTTCCATTCCAATAAATTATGTGCCGTTCTGGTGCAGTTACTTTGGAAAAATACATAATTTTGAATATACACTATTTTTGTAAGCAGTAGATTTAGCAAATTCAGCTTGCCTTTCAGTGCATTAGTTATCTTTTTTGCTTATTCCTCATATCTAATAATAATGTTATGTTATTGCTATAAGAGTTTGAGTAGACAGCGTTTTACTGAAAAACCGGATGTGACTGGAGGAAACAGATGTGATCTTTGGATTCAGCACACCAAAATACATAAAGATCACGCGTTATCTTGTAGTCAGCAAAATTGCTGTAGACCTGTGATATACAGTGCTATGAAAAATTAGGGGATATTTCATTTCTGTGAGCAGTGTGGCATTTTGGAATTCACATTCATTCACCCAACAAATCTTTTATTTGTTGAATAAAACCCATCAGTGACTTTATCAAATTAGTTGAAATCTTAACCACGTTTGTGCAGGTTGAAACACTGTATTTTTTAAATTTGGTAAAGGCACCTTTATTCTGTTTGACATGGAGAGGACTGGTAAGGACATACTAAAACCTTAGTCGATTGCATAGTAAAGTGATTATTATTTATGAGTGTGGTTTTAATGTAACCAGAATAAGATGAATTCGTTTTCAGTTGATGATTAATGTCAAGTACAAACTGGATTACTGATACAAACTAAAAAATCCATGTCACTATTGATACTGTTGTTTGGATACTGCTTTGTGAGGAAATACATACTAAAACCTTAGTCGATTGCATAGTCTACATCAAAACAAAATCGTCCTCTTTGGTGACTTATTACAATGTCTCCATGGTCTGCCTTATTATAGAGAACAGTCACAAAAACACTTGCTACTTACAGTAGCACTAAGAATCCAAATGTCTCTTAAAAAAAAAACACATTGAGATATTTCTTGTATGCCAGTTCACAGACATATGATTATCACAGAATGTAAAATATCATCGAGTTGATGGGTCCTCATCATCCTTATTATCCTAATCAGAAAAGCTCAGACAGTATGCAAAAATTAAAAAGCAAACAAAATAATTGCCATCTTCCCTGCATTTCCTTAGAATTTTTTCCTTGCAGACAGTATGAACCCAAGATATTTAGCATTACTTAATTTGTTAATATTTACCTTTTCCTGCATTTTTTTGAATTTTTGCTTTAAAAAAAATACAACAATATCCGCAGTAAGTCTTTGCAAGGATGGGCAGATAATCTCCAGATAGTCTCATCAAATGATTGAAATTTTTAAAAATAATGTTCCTGTAATAATGATTGGAAGTCTCTTGTGCCTAATATAATTAAATTATTTAAGGAATTGGGAGGATTTTCATTGCATAAAGAGCAGCCTAAACTGAACTCTAAAATCTTTGATCTTTCAGACAGCACTGCATCAAGAACCGTCATAAACCAAATATCATTCACCCTTCATCACTTGGTGTTCTTAGTGACAAAAAGTGGTGAGACACGGAATGGCAACATTATGAAGTGATAAATGGTTTACCATCCTGATTTTATTTTATTTGGTTTAATGAGTTGCAGTCCTGAAATGCAGCTAGGAATGTATATCAAATTAAATTAAGTTTACTGGACAAAGCATAAACACTTCTTGATCATACTGTCAGCAATTAAATAAAATTGAGAGAAACACTGCATGTTTTCTTTCTTAATTAGTATTTTCAATACAACCCCAGCTTTTTTTATTTCATTTTTTGTGTACAGAAAAAGTGCATTTTTTTAGATTACTATGCATGCACATCCCTCAACTACAATGGAGGCCAAGACTTGCCAAACAGTTTCATTTCTCAAAGTTGTCATGGCAGTCAGGCCACATTCACAAGGGTGTTCTTGGCATCAGTCAGAGAAATGCATTACCTGTTTTTGGGTGTTTTTTTTAGGAATGCTTGCAACGTTCCTATTTTTTTAGCGAAACTCAAAACTCATAGAACATACTTTTAAAGTGGTAGGACCACAAACCCGATTGTGCAAATTTGTGATACAGGCCTATTTTGTACAGTGATATTTTGTTTGTTGTCTCACATTACTGCCATTCCTGTGATGTTTATGTTGCTAAAATACTCAAAATATGGGCAAAATATCCTATTATTATTACTATTATTTTTTTTGTTTACAAACTGATGGAATGTAGAAAAAAGAAATCAGATGACCGCCCCTTCAGTTTTTTTATCTTGATTAATTATTGACACACAGTGCATTGGTGCTTTGGTTTGTTGACATATTGACCTTAGTCAAATCGGGGGGCAAGTGTTATCGATAATTTTCCTTGTTATTTCACTTCGCTCTGTTTGAGGAGAATTGCAGCACCACAGACTGAAAGCAAAGCACGAATTCATCTCTAAGCAACCTTCATGTCGCCTAACAATTACATTTCAGCTGGTATAGCTGTTTGTGGCTATTGTGTAAGCACAACTGATGGCATTTAAGTCAGGATGCAGAGCTTGCTTTTTCTAAAATTGGTGCAGGACATGATATTGTCAATAGCGTACTTAGATCGTTGTACTGTTGCATGCTCCATTTTTCTGTTTTCACACAAAGTGTGGGACTAATGCATATATATTAACTTGTATCCTCCTTCATAAAAGGTAACTACACTATTCACAAGAATTAGAGGATGGAGACGAGAGTAAAGGGGACTAACAAAGTATGTAGGGAAACAGATGGACTACAGTCTGTAATTGTAGAAATACAAAGTGCATCTGTATGTTAAGTGGAACTGATAAACTCCACAGTCCGTGTAAAACAAGGAAATATACCAAATAAAGTGATGGCTGAGTGTGTGTAATGCAAAGGAATGCACACGCATCAAAGCAGCTTTCATTTTCAAATATTATTTATATGAGTGTGGTTTTAATGTAACCAGAATAAAATGAATTCCTTTTCAGTTGATGATTACATGTCAGGTACAAACTGGATTACTGATACAAACTAAAAAATTCATGTCACTATTGATACTGTTGTTTGGATACTGCTTTGTGGGGAATGAATGAGTGGGACTCACTGTGTAAGACGGAAAAAAATCTTCAAAAAAAAAGTCTTCAGTTCATTTAGGATTTAAGATATATATATTTTTTTTTATCTTAAATTCTCATAAATCTTAAATGAACTGAAAAGAAGCTGCCACTGACAGGCAGTGAAAATGGAATAAAGAGAATTTACAAATATGAGCACTGTTTCACAGCAGCATTTCACGTGTAACCCAATTTATGTAAACATGAAAAACTACATTTGGACACTTCAGGCACTCTTTGTGAGATGCTATGAGATTTAAGTGGCTTCTACTGACAAAATTAGTCATTTTCTGAGCTTTAGCCAGTGTGGACAATGGACAAGAAAGGAATTGCTTGATAAATATAAAGCAGTGAAGCTGCTCCCTAACCCTCTTAATGTTATTTTAATATCCAGTAGATCAACATTCTGGCAAAGTAAAAGCAAAAACCATGGCTATGAAACGGTGAGCAGGCCTGATTATTTAGAAATAATTTGGTTACATGAGAAAATGTAGGGGTTTTGCTAGATTAAGAAACATTCGCCACACTTAGTGTGTAGTAGCAAGGAAAACCCATGAATTTGTAATCAGCGTTGTTTTGTTGTTTGAGCACGTGTTCTACAAGTCATCCTTTAATTCAATTTATTTTGTCTTTAAATACTAATGCACCTGGTCTCTTTGTTCCAGTGTCATTTGACTGACCTAGCTTTAGTTTTGGCAGCATATGAACGTAATATAAATAGATAGACCTCAGAGACTTTCATATGTTCAGCTTGGCACCGAGAGCAGCTGCAGCAGTGTACACCTTTTGTTGTTTACTTTAAAACTATTAATTTTAATCACTGACTCATTGTGTTAACATTTGGAAATGTTTTAAATAAATGGGCTAACACTAGGCTTGT